>JAXQQM020069391.1:0-22926 GCA_034641835.2 Pinus albicaulis
GACCAGATCGACGGTGGAGGTTAAATCGGCAGGGAAGCAATGGAGGGCATAGGAGCAGAGCGGGGGAAATGAGAACCGTTGGATCTGAATGGATGAACGGTTGAGATCCAATCGCATCAGAGAAAGGCAGGGGCTGAAACTCCAATGGTTGATGCTGCAATTACACCAGGGCCGTTGGATTGGCGGAAAATCAACGGTTGCGATTGGATCAGAGATCGCCAATCGGGGAAACAAGAAGTGGCACCTCAATAATTTTTCGATTGGCGATGGTGCTACGTTGCGATGGCCGTCGGATCGCAAGGGAAATCAATGGTCAATATTCAGTCGGCGGGGTAAATGGAGAGAGGCGATGGGGCGCGATGCGATTAGCGCTAACCATCAGATCTTGTAAAGATCGATGGCTCAGATCAAGGCGGATGCCAATAGACCAAAACTTCATCGCTTCGGAACTTTTCAGTTAACAAAGAAATGCACTCACATGGAACGCTCTGATTGCGATAAGTACCCAGGGCTTTAGCGCCTGGTTCTGGGCGCGGGTTATATGGTGGGGAAGTGGTTTGGGGCTTAGCCAAAAGGGGCTTAAGGCCTCAGTTCAAAAAGACAGTTTTTTATGATTTTTTAAGGATTTTTAAAGGATTTTGGGGGTTCCAATAAGGTTTTAAAAGGAGTTTTAAACTTGATTAAAGGGGATTTATGAAGGGAAGGAAAGAAAATGAGTGCAAATAGAGGAATTTTATGAAGAAAAAGGGGAAAAAATGGAGGCTAATCATGAGTGAAAGCAGGGGTAAAATGAAGGGGAAAATGGGTTTTTTGAGCAGCTTTTCTCCTTACAGATAACAGATTTTTCAGGGTAAATGAGGGAAACAACAGTGAAGATTATTTTAGAGGACAAGGATCATCATAAGACTTCAAGAACTTACGATTTGGTCATTAAATTGTTTCTTAAAGGCTACAAGAAAATTTTTAGCCACCATTTGATATGACACATTTTTATAGGTGGCTAACAGCGGCTCCAACTTGGGATGGCAGCTCCTTGGAGGTGCCAAGAAATTCAGACAAATCCTCTAGAAGCTGACCAATGCCTCATCCATTGCGCTGCATTTTTCCTTTCCTTTGTTGGTCTTCTTTTGATCTGACAATGTTAGCAGCCATAAAAAACAAATGGAATTCTCATCAAAACAAGTTCTCTACCTACCCAATCCTAATGATCTGACATTTTTTCTTCTTTCAGAGTGCGTTTGGATTGGCAAACTCGTTTTACAAGTATTTTATTTTTTTGAAAGCATAAAACTAATCTAAGTCAACTTCTTATTTCTCCATGAACTCAGATTTAGTAGTTGAGTTCATAAGCTTCTCTACCTAACTACTATCTGTTGGGATTAGACTGTCTAACAGATTTTTATTCTCTAATTTCTAAAACAAGAAATTTAAAAGCAGACAAGTCAGGATTGAACAGTCTAACTTGTTTGCTGATCTATGGCATAAAAACAAGCTGCACATAGATTATTATTTGTAGAAAATTAAATCAAAATGGCGAAGGCATAAGATCTGAAAGTTTTAAGAACATCCTTCTCTATTCTTCAGCTCTGTTTTTAGGCTTGTTTGAGCTGTTTTTTCTTTGTTATCTGGATCAAGTTTTGAGCATATCAGAACCAGTTTGCTTCTATCCTTGGCTCAAGATTTGATCTAGTTAGAGCCATTCTTTCTTTTTGAATTCACAGGTTCCGATTTTTAGCTTGTTTGAACCTTTATTTTTCTATCCTAATCTACCTAACGGATAAGCCAAGATTAAGTTGTTTGACAAATCTATTTCACTAACCTATCAACGGTAAATTGAAAACTAATTAGTCATGATTAGGTTGTATGATTAACTAGCAGTGTGTTTCTTAGGAGTGGCATTTGAGCTTGCACACTTTCAGATTTTGTTTCTCTTTTTTAGTATGGGGTTGTACCTTTCTTGTTTTCACTCTGCCCTCTTTTCTATCTTTTATTGTTTTTATATTTTTCTTTTTCTTCAAAACAGAAATCAACAACTAACTAGATGCTCAAAGGTTGAGCTTTATTGACATTCCTACCTAACCTATTCCAACTTGGAATATTTACATCTCTATATAGTACAATAGTGCCAATGTAGCCAGTTGAGTAGTGACAACAAGAAATAGAGACACTGGCTACAAGTCAGAGGTATCCATAGTACATTTTGAAGATTAATCTTCAAAACCAAAACTATCACAGAAGGTGACAACTTTTCATGTATTTGACTCTTGCAAAGGATCCATGCTTGATAATTTGAGCCGGCTGGGACTTGCACACACCCTTCCATAGGATCAACAAAGAAAAGATGAAAATTCTCTTCTTTTTGGCTCTCCATGATTGGTAGATTGTTTGCCTCTAAGACTTCAGCTTTGAGGACTGCACCTTTAGTATGTTCCTTGGAATCATCATCATATTTTACCTGCAAAACATCAAGCAGTGAAATTTCCTTTTCCTCTAAATCTATGCTTGCTTCTGATGTGAATTCAGGTTCTTTGGATGATAGACTGATATCAGCAATGGGAGAAGATTTCTTTTGAAAAGATGCTATATCCTTAGCAGGATAGTCTTCTATTTGTTTTTCTTCCCCAAAGACTTGCCAGTACTTTTTATGGTTTGGGACAGCTGGTCTGAATTTTTCTTAAATTGAATATTGTTTGCTTTCCCAAGGTCTCAAACATGTGCTGGAAACAAGGGCTAATCCATTGGCAAGAATGTTTTGGTTTTTAGAGACAAGGATAAGTTGGACCTCTTCAAATGTTTTCAACAAGTCCATAACATCCTCGTTATAGGCTCTAAGTCTGGGATTTTTAATCATGTATTCTTCATGTACTTGCCTAATTGCCAATTCTACATTTCCATGGACTGTTATCCTCTGGGCTCCTAATTTCTTCAATAAGTGCAACCCTAAAAGAAATGCCTCATACTCCACTATGTTATTGGTGCATTGAAAATTTAATTTATATGAATAGGCTTCAGAATGATTGTTTTCAGTATTGTAAAGCCATATTCCTGCATCTGCACAGTTTTTAGTACATAACCCATCAAAACTGATACTCCAAAGAGGACTAGTTTCAGATTTATCATTAATTTCCTTACTATCTTCTTTGTCTTGAGTGCCATTAGGTTGTTCTATGGAGTAGGCACTAAGTTGATGATTGTCTTGTTCAAATGAAAGTTTGGAGGTAAGTTTCTTGTTTAGTATTTGATCAATTTCTTCTTCTGTCCAGGGAGAGATTTCCTTAAAGATAGAAGTATAATAAACTTCCTTCTCTGCTGGATCGAAGCAAAGATTCTATTGAGACAGACAGTCTTCCTCATCTTCGTTCTCATCTGAACTAGAAAAAACCTCATACACTGCAGTGTTATACTCTAGAAGTCGTGGTGTGTCCTGTTTTAATGGACTGGGCTTTGTGAAGAGGTTATTATATTCTTGGGTAGGGGTATGTTTAATTACTTCCTCTTTTTCAAGAGAAGGATCTTTGGTCTCAACCTGCTCAAAAGTTTCTTCATTGCTTTCCTCCTCAACCTTTGAGCTGAAAAGTTTCAAGCTTTTATAACTTTCTCCATCAGTATCATAAATAGCCTGCATTGGCTCATCAGTTTCTTGAAGTTGATGGATATGATCTTCTTCCCACAAATCTACTGATGATGGTCCTGTAAGATTAGCTTCTATTTGGAAAAAATCATCATCAGACAGATCAAAACTAGAAAAAACACAATTATAAGCAATGTTACCAATCAGACCTGCTAGATTCTTAGCAATTCCTTTTTCAAAATAACCTGCAAGTTCATTTTTTGAGTTAAAATCTTGCTTATCATACATGCTATGCATGTTGTTTGTCTTGCAGTGATTTGGTTTGTTTTTCCTAAGGACAAAGTGTGGGTCTTTTTGAATAAGCATTTCTAGTTTTACCCCCATATTCTTCCTCCTTTATGTCTATCAAGCTGTGGGCTGTCACTATGAGTTTTTCCAGCTTGGATTCTGCAGAGATCAGCCTTTCTTGCTCTGCTTGGTCCTTCTTTATTGCTTTTAATTTTTCCTCCCTGTCCCATATGTTGTATTCGACAATAATTGCTATGCTCTGCATTTCTTCCAGGCTTGAAGGCTTTCTTTCTCTTATCTGGAATTCCACCTCAGGGTGAAAAGAACTCAGGTAGTGCAATAGGGCCCATCCCAAGGGTGGCTTTATCTTGGTAGGTATTGCATTGTACATCTTATTGAACCTAGCTGAGAAGTCTTGTACTGTCTTTTCTGGTTGTCTCTTTAAGTTCTTGTATTCTTTTATGATTAGAATTTCATTTCCCCTGATATCCCACTTATCTAAGAAGACTTGAGTAAATTGATGAAAATTGATAATGCTTGCAGCTATAAGGTCATCATACCAACTCCTAATTTTTCCTTGTAAAGATAAGGCAAACATCCTAATACGCACATCAATCTTCTTCTATTTCATAAAGGTCAAGTAAATTCTCAAGATTTTGCATGTGTCTCTCAGTTGTATCAGTTGAGCTTTCTCCATCAAATCTGGGTAGTTTATCTGCAAGATTTGCAGGGAGGGATTGGAAGTTAGGGGGTAAAAGCAGAGGCTTGTATCTTTCCAGAATCTTAGCGAGTATAGGTAGTGTAGAAGGAGATTTATGGCTGTTTGAGTTTTCGGGTAGAAGAGGAAAGGTAGCATGAGATTCCTTATTCACTAGATCTTCCACAGGTGAATCTGGGGTGGGCACAGGTGTATAAGACTGATCATGATCTAAAATTTGAGGCTTACTTTTCAGAGGCTTGAGATTCTTCCAATAATAAATGTAGATCTCATCAGTGTATTCTTGATCAGGCTTAAAGTAGGATAGAACATAGTTATAGAAAAAAACAATAATTTCTTAAATCCAACTTAGGCCTGAGCGCTCTTTCTTTCTAGGATGACTGGTCATGTTTCAGGTTCTTCCTCCAGTGGAGTCTTTAGGTCTTTTGAGAGTTGTGGAGTCGCCAAGTGGATGATTTAAATTTTTTTGTCCACCAACAATATGATTGGGTTTGCTCAATGCATTCCCAAGGGAGTTTTATTAGGACTGGAAAGGTAATAGGTCTACTGGAGGCCAGTGGAGTCACCAGGTGGAAGTTTTTAGCTCTTTTGTAGGTAAAATGTTTTATGGTCCACCACCATGTACCAATCTAAAATGTTTTGGGTCTTCTGAGGTCTTAAAGATGTATAAAATGTAATTGACTCAGAAGTCCCCAGTGGAGTCGCAAAAAATGTTAGCTCTCTGTAATTTCAGTAGATTGGCAAGACTAAAGCTGCAGGGAGGACATTTGAACCACTTTTGGATTCTAGGATCTAGCCCTCCTGAATCCAGAGAGGGATCTCTCTAATAGTGCAAAGATTGATTTATCTTTAAGGCTTTTGAAATGATATTAGGCTAGTTATGAAGAACGAGGTTTTTGTTTGGTTTTGGTTGGGAAAAGATATGTGAAGGTGAAGGAAGTCTAAATGAAGGGTGAAGGTGAATGAAAGTGAAGGAATGATTCAGCTAAGAAGATATGCTAGAAATAGCTTCAATCCATTGGGCTATGGAGTCATAATGGGATTTAATTGAAACAAAAAGGTTCAAGAGTGGTCCATGGGGCAAGTCATCTATGTCTAAGGATCTATTTAAGTTGATTTTATGGAATGAAAACAATAAGAAATGAAGATTTAAACAGATGAAGAACAAAGAGCAGCCTAAGATCAAGTAAGTACTTTGAAACTATCTTGCTTTTGGCATGCACTTGAGAAAAACATAAAAGTAATCTAAGATCAGTTAAGTACTTTGAAACTAGCCTGCTTTTGATGCACTTTCAATTTAAAACATTTAAAACACAAAATAGAATAGCTTAAGATCAAGTAAGGACTTTGAACCTATCCTGCTTTCAGCATATTCAAAGGGAAACTTTTCAAAGCAACTGTTGGAGAAGAGACTAGAGGACAGGGCGAACCATAGACTTCCCTAGCTCGACTTTAATTAGCAAACTTTCAAGACAAACAATTAAGATAACAAAGAATAGCCTAAGATCAGGTAAGGACTTTGAACCTATCCTGCTTTCAACATACTCTTAGGGAAACTTTCAGACAACTTTTGGAGGTAAAACTAGAGGACAGGGCTAACCATAGACTCCCCTAGTTCAACTCTACTTAGCATAAACTGAAAATAACATTCAAGAACAATGTTTAAAGTTTTGGCAGTAGGACGAGGGAACACCAGCATTCCTAACTGCTTGGACTATATTAAATCATTCTTAAATACACAATTGGAAGAAAACATAAAGATAAAGCTTATCAGTGAGAGTAGGGTACTTGTGACAATAAATCCTAGCTCTATATTTGCTGTTCTTTATAAGAGAAAATGGACAGAATGAAAACAAAAAGAAAATAACAATTTACAATAAGAAACACATCACCGTTGACATAGGCTTTTGGTAGCTGGAGAGGATTTAATTTGCCTCTGATGTGGCAGTGGAGGCTCTTCAGACTGATAGATTTCTTTGTCTTTTCCTAAAACACTTTTAATTTACTTTATCCCTGTGTTTTAGGCTGAATTAGGCCTTGGTCTTCTTTATGGTCTTCACACTGTGTCTTTAACTCCTTTAAACATTGGGTAATAGCTTTTAACCTTCAATAATAGGCTTTTAACCTCTTTAATCCTTCACTAATACTCTTCGCTGCTTCTTTGACTGTCTCGGTCTGTGGATGCGCAGGTTTAATGGCGCTGGAGGTTTTTCAACATAGTTAATAACTCTGATTGGAATGAAACATGTGTTTTAAACCCCCTCAGGAGTCTTTCCCTGTGATCTCTGACTCTGAAAAAGCTTCCTCTGCGCTCTGTGTCACTATGACTGTGACTGTGAGAAATAACGGTTTTCACCGTCTGTAACCCTGCAAAAAATGATAAACAGGTTAAGAAAAATCCATGGGAGTGGAGGTGGATGCCGTGGAGGCTGGTGGAGATGGCAGCGCAGCAGTGGAAACAGTGGTTGTAGTGAAGAAAATGGTGAAAACAGCGAAAGAATGGTGAAACAATGATCAGATGAAGGTCTAGTGAAGAAATGGTTCCGAGCCGTTGGATTAGATCTGATGGAGGAGATCGACGGTCAGGATCCGCTGGTGGGAATGCTTTATAGGTTAGGCGGAATAAAACCATCTTTAGTGTAAAACACTAAAGTTTAACCTTTGGGCAAATTATAAAGGAAAACGATGAAAATGAATGGATTCGAAGGTGATTTGGTGGTGGGACCGGATGGGCGGAGGGCGATTGATTGTGGGCCGTTGGATCTCAGGAGGAGACCAACGGTGGAGATTACTCCGATGAAATCATTGGAAGTCCGATGAACATAATATGAATGGGAACGCGATGGAATGTGGGCCATTGATCGGGATCAGATCAACGGTCGAGATTGAAAGGAAGAACTTTCAGAGGCAGAGGAGGGCAAGTGGTTTTTAGAGGAAAAACCGTTGATTTCGCGCAGCAATAGAATGGTTTTGAAATTTGCCCAAAAAAAACGCGATATGGTCTGCCGCCCGACACGTGTCTTTTAAAAACTGCTTACATCACGTAATTTTAAAATGTTAAAGCTCGGACGCAGAATTCACGCGATATGCGTTCTCAGCCGTTGGATGGAGGGGCGGAAGATCTGACAGTGCAGGTGGCAGCGCGATATGGAAAGATGCACTGGCGATTAGGTGGGATGAGGTCAAAGGTAGATTAGATGCATACCGTCGGATCTTGGAATGGACGGCGGAGATTAAAGGAGAGAAAGCGGAGGCAAAGGGGTAAACAGATGGGCAGGAGAAAGGAGAGTCGTTGGATCTCAAGAGATCAATGGTGGAGATCTAATCGCATCGGAAACAGGCAGGAGGCCAAAAGCCCGATTGTCGAAGTTGCGATTGCGCGTGGACCGTCGGATCAAAGGTGAGATCGACAGTCGCAATTGAATCAGAGATCGCCAATCGAGAAAAAATAAAGTGGGGACGCTTGGGCCTGCGCGATGCGATTAAGCGAGCGCCGTCGGATCTGGCGGGGAGATCAACGGTTAATATTGCAGCGGATGGCCGATAGAACAAATTGTCATCGCATCGGAACATTTCAATTAACAAAGGGAAAAAGGCCGAAGGGAAGTTCCGATTGCGATAAGCGCCACGGGCTTAGCGCCTAGTCCTGGGCGCGAGTCATATGTGGGGAAGTGGTTAGGGGCTTAGGGCCTCAAATGTAAATGGGGTTTTTTAAGCCAAAATGAGTGATTTTCAAGGAATTTTTTGGCTTTCGGTAAAGGGGAAAAAGGGGTTTTAAGCCTGTAAAAGGGATTTTTAGGGACTTCAAAGGATTCTGGAGGCTTTTTAGAGGGATATGCAGGTTCTAAAGGGGGGCAAAAAGGCTTAATGGAAATGAAGGGAAATTAGTGAAAATGGGAAATTACAAAGGCCCTTTGAAGCATTCTTTTTCCCAAAACAGCGAGCTTTTTCAATGGAAGCAGCAGTGAAGATCTCTTCAAAGGCAAAAGACACATAGAGGCTTCAAGGATGAAAGATTTTCAAGGGAAATGTTTCTCTTGAAGGCTCAAAAAATGATTTAGCCACCATTTGAGGTAATAAATTTTTATAGGTGGCTAACACCTTGGACTGACATTGGTCTTAGCAACCCGCCATCATTTATTTCTCTAAGGGATACCATACAGTTACTTAAGGAAACACCCTTTGTGCCAAATGAGTGTCAAACTAAGAGAGGGAGCTATTGTGGTGGTAGAGGGTGTGAGATTTTGTGTAGTGGGGGTAGCATTACATGTTCTCTAGCTCCCAAAATTTGTGGAGGGACTAGAGTACACATGATCTACAAGACCCAGAAAGGGATTTGGGAAATTTCATCTGGTTTGGGAGATATTTAATTATGGTTTTCAAGCTTCTGTGGTTGTCATTAATTGCAGAAATCTCTGGATTATCCACAGTATCATAAAACAATTGTCGACGTTTCCAATCCCAACGGGGATCCATCTTCAAGACAAGATGAGAATGAAGAGTGAAAGAAGGTCGCACAGGTTAAGGTGTCCTTAAAACCACCATTTACGCATTCCGCACTGCTATCAGGTCTAACCGCATCATCTCCGAGATTACCTGACTCGGAATTAGACAGCAGTAAGCCAAGTCATGATCAAACATACCTTCCGAAATTCAACATTGATGACGACGGGCTCGAGACTGTTGTACCGCCTCTAGATTTACATAGGGTCAACGACAAAGACATTGAAAACGAAGACATCGCCGAGGCAGTAGAGTTTCTGATTTCTAACAGTTCATTGACGTTGTAAGAGAGCGAAGTCCTTCCTGAGGGACAAACAACGTTATTAACAGAACCACTCACTACTACACCATCAGAATATTCAGCGGCCCGCTGGTCCAGCAAACCACCGCCTTCATCATTTAAAGCATCCATTTTCGGTTTTCTGATATTTCTGATGGAGGAGTCTTCGGAATGAGTAGCTGCAACTAAGACGTTGGAGCTATCATCGGCACAAATCATACTAGACTGTGATGGGTCGTTGATACGAACATCCATTCCAACCTCATCTTCTTGAGAATACGAACTTGCATTAAAAACGGAACCTGCATTAAGAGCGGAGCTTGCTAGCCCACGGTGTCTTGTGGATGACCGTCGGTCTTCATCAGAACACAGGAACCCTTCATTACCCGACACCTGAGTCTCGCTGAGAGCCAACCTCCTGAGTTTCACCAGCGTCCTAGAATGTCGTTCTCGGGCCATTTGTCCTTCCTTCTGAGCTCTGAGAGCAGCTTTCGCATCGATGGTTTTCCACAGATCAGGACTAATGGAATTAGCTAGCCTCAAATGCAAAGAAATAGTCGAGCGCTCTAGCTTATCTATTGCAGCGCGAGGGATAGGTTTAATGCGAGCGAAGGCGGGGATAAGGTTACAGTCACGCTACTCTTTGAGAAAATGGAGGTCTGCGGTCCTTCTTTCAATCTTAATTGAAGATTTTCCTAGATAACAAATATCTTCCCAAGACTCCCAGCGGTGCAGGGAAATAATTATTGTTTTCAAGCTTCTGTGGTTGTCATTAATTGCAGAAATCTTCAGATTATCCACAGTATCGTAAGACAATGGTCGACGTTTCGAATCCCAATGGGGATCCATCTTCAGGACAAGATAAGAATGAAGAGTGAAAGAAGGTCGCATAGTGGATAATTCGAAGATTTCTGCGATATTTAATTAATTAATTATTTTAATGTATTTCCTAAGTCTAAACTAGGAAAATTAAATAATTAAAGTTAATTAAATTAAACGTGTGATGAAATTGTCTTAAGTAACGAATCAAGCTTTCTTTTAATCTTAGCCATTGATTCAAGATCTCATCATGGTCGTTGGTTTCCCAATGACAAAAATATAAAGGAAAGGCTTGGGGCCATTTGTAAAGACACACAGAGGTAGAGCACTGAAGCTAAGCTGAGATTCTAGGGCAGGGTTTGCTAAGAATTCTCAGAAGTGTTTCAGCTGCAGAGAGGGGAGTTTAGGCAAAGGGGATGGTCTGATCCCAGTGCCTAGAATTAACAAGAGGCAAAGAGCAGCTTCCAGAGGCAGCGCAGAGAAGCAGCAGCAGCAGCAGAGAGGGCAGCAGCTGCGTAGCGCAGGGGCATCTTCAGCTACGTAGGTGCTACGCAGTCTCTCCCAGGGCAGCTTTAGGCAGCAGGAGACCCTCGGGGGTTATGCAAAGTCCCTCAAGGGCAGCGTAGGGTCTACGTCACCCAGTCTAGAGTTATGCAGCCCTCTCCAGGCCAGCGCAGAGAGACGCAAAGGCTGCAGAGGCTGATGCAGGGGCTTCAGGGGCAGCACTGGGTTTTCTAGGGCCAAGATCTGGTTGAATCCTATAAATCCCGTTTGAGGGTGTGGATCAATCAATATTGGCTTCAGAACAGCAAGAGAGCTGCAAATCTATATTTTCTTTGTCGGGTTTTCTAGATCTGGAACCCAAATTTGCTATATTCAGAAAACTCTTAATAATAAAACCCTCCAGTAACCAACAGACCGGTTTTCCCGCATTGGGATTTTCTGGGGACTATTGTCCAGAAAATCCTTGTGTCACTTTGTCTATGTGCGCATGTACTTTTTCTAGATCTAAATTGGTGAAAGTCTCTTATGTGTTTTTCTTCGATATTAATCTGAATTTTCAGCTTAATAACTTAAATAAGTAGGAGGAGCATAACCAGATCCAACAGTAGATTTCTGCATAAGTAACATTCAGAAATTTTCACAGGGGGTAGCCCCTCAAAGGTTCTTTGAGGTTGCACTTGCATTTTAGCACTTTACCACTTGAAGTACAGGTCAAGAGGTAACAAGACCTAAGGCTAAATTCCCAGGGTTAAGTTCTAGGAAACCTCTAGATAAGAGGTACAATTTCTGGATTCCAAATTCCAAGAAATTTCAACACTTTAATAGATCTTTTTTCACTCTCTTCACCATTACAGAATGCTTACTTAATGAGTTAACTCTATACTTTAAAGCTAATGGCACTCTCATTAACAGAGATGCAAAAAATTGTGACTGGAGAGCAGTCTGATAGTCTGACCTAAAGACCTTTCTATTGTCCTTTAGCTAGGCTTACTTATGATTGCATATTACTGTTGAATCATGCATAAGCAGTATTTTCCTAAAAAGACAAGCCAAAAGTGCAGCATAGTACCCAAACAAGATAGAAGAACCCCAATGAAAGTGCAACTTTGAAACAATATTCAACACTACCAAAGATAGAGACAAGGATTAAAAGAACATGTCTGCCATGCCAAGGCCAAATGTTAAATGTGAAATCCTCTACTTAGCTTTCCCACCATAAGACGTTCTGAAAAAGTACATCACATGCGTAACAAACTCAAGAACCAGTGTCTCGAAATAAACCTTGTCAATAATACTTTCGATGACATCATCTGAAAGGTTCATGCCTGACTCAGCAAGCGTGGCCACTACCATACTTTTCACCTGCATTTTAAAACAACTAAATTACTAAGACATAATTGATATAAAAATAAGAAGAACTACATTATAACAAAGAGAACATGAAAAAATAATTGTGTTATATAAAATAATCATAGAACAAATTTTTGAAGTAGTGATTTGAAATTCATTGATAATATTGACACCTTATCTAGCATAATAGATAAGGTACAATTTATGATATTAGTGGATTTAAAACAGTCTTGGTTTCACATCGATGTAGCAGTTAATCTCATTATACACAGAACAACATTTATAAACAACATTGGAAATTTGAAGTGAGATGATCTTAAGAGAATGGAGCTAATAATTCTACCAATATTTTCAGTGTCCAAAGGGGAAAGGATTGTAAAGGGAGGCAACCAGTATAGCAAATTTTCTGGCTAGGAAAAAACCATGCAGTTGTACACCTTGCATAACAAATCTCAAGAAAGTAGGAAATACTAAAATAGCACTTAAAATCAGAGAAGTGACTTTTCAAAAAGGAAATCTTCAAAACGGATTGTCACTAGTTATCACAGCATCTTAACTTCTATCAATCATACATTTCTTCCCTCCACCCTGGTAAGTATTGCAGGTGATAATCATACCTCTTGTCTCTCAATAAAGCCTTGCTGTTTTAGGTCATAGAGTTCAAAGGAAACTGCAGCAAATTTTAAAAACAAATGTTAGTTAAAATGTTATACAACATAGTTTGCACAAGATCATGCTCAAGGCAGTCCATATTCAAAATACATTACTGGTGTTACTAACCACCTATACACAAGCTTAATTTAGTCAATATTTAGCATAGTATTCAAAACAGGAACCGGTGACTGGACCGGTCCACCTATCAAACCGAGTTTCAAACCGGAATTGGTCAAACTGGGACAGGTCAGATCTCAATGAACTGGTCTTTAAAAAAATACATGAAATAATTAATTGTTAATGAAAAAAACTATTTTTAATATTTCAAACTATGATACCAAACCAATAGAGACAAAATATGCAATTTTTTCTCATCTATATACCATGCAAAGGTGAATATATCAAAATGGCACTGAGTGCAATACATATCAACAACAAAATACATAATCAATGAGGCTCTAAATGGCCTATTGAGTCCAAAAACAGTACTACATGCTATGGGTCCACTGGCCTACTACAAGTCTACATATCAGTGATCAACATGATCACTCCTCATCATGTTCAAACCCATCACCACCAGTAGACATGGGATCATCAACATGAGCTATATAAACAATCTGGCTCAGTGTTTGAGGACTCCTAAAACTCCTTTGCAACCTCAGTAGAAGTGGTAGTAGTAGCAGCAAAACTACAAATCACTGATCAACATGATTACTCGTGAATCTCATCATTGATTCAACGCTACTAGAAATGGGATCATCAACAAGAGGTACATAAACATCATTTAGCTCAAAGTCTTCAAACTTGGATTGCTCAACCGTTTAATATCATAGAAATTGAAAAAGTTTAACATGCCTAACCAGTGATTTTGGTTTGAGTGAAGGGTTCATCTCCTCAACCTTATAATGTGGTAGAAAAGGATTAGCACTCCTAACCAGTTATTTTCCTTTGAGTGAAAGGTACATTTTTGTTAAGGCCATAGTAGAGGAGTTCAACAATCAATACGACCAATATCAACAAAGTTCAACAATCAATGCCACCAACATCAAGGTTCTTAAAGGACTTTGTGCTCTTGATCAAATGCCAATCTAATACCCTCATCTGTGATAGAATCAAATGGAAACATTGCAAAACCCCAGACCATGAAATCCTGAAAACCATTAAGCCTGCTGAATTTTAAGTGAAATCTAAAATTCTAGTTTCTCCATAAGACATCCAATGAGGTCGAAACCACTCTCAAACATCCTGAGCAAGGTTACTTGGAAGCGGAGCGCGGAGCGGGAGCGAAGCGCGGAGCGCCATTTTTAAAAGTTTCCGGGTCCGGAGCGTTTTCGGGAGCGTTTTTATATATATATATATATATTTTTTAATATTTTTAATATTTTTTATATTTTGATGCATATATGTCAACAAAAACATGTAGAATGATGAATTAGACATAAAAAACATAAAAACATAGATTGAATCATATAACATCAGTCATCTAGAAGTTATAATCTTCATCAACCACGCCCATGAGTTGGAAGCATACAACATATTGACTCTTGAGTCTCGCAAATCATCAATCTGAAGGTTTCAAGCTTTCAAAATTCAATATATAACATTTATCATCATTGATATATAACATTTATCATCATTGATTTCAAATTTCAATATCTAACATTTATCAATGATCATCATTGATTCATTGATTTCAAAATTCAATATACATTTATCATCATTGATATATATATTATAACATTTATCATCATTGATTCATTGATTTCAAAATTCAATATACATTTATCATCATTGATATATAACATTTATCATCATTGATTCATTGATTTTAAAATTCAATATATAACATTTATCATCATTGATATTATATAACATTTATCATCATTGATTCATTGATCACCATATAACTTTCATGAAGCATCATATTCATAATTCATAATGACTTGTAAACGGTAAACTTATAAATGCCAACTTCAAAGTTTCACCTTTCAAATTCAAACTTCAAACTTAAATTGTCATTAAATATATGAAATCAGAAAGAGTCAAGTTTCAACTGTTCAACTGTCAACAACAAATAGAAAATAGTAAACAACAAATATATTTTATCTGGCTGGCCCCTTGCCACGCCCACGAGAAATGTCTAATTTATGTGAGCCACGAGGAACTGTTGGTCTTCTAGTACTCTCAGGAGTACCATGACCACGACCAGAAGGTGGAGGCTGGATCTGCAAAGGAACAATAGTGTGATATCGAGGAGTGGCACTGACACTGGCACCCGCACTGCTACCAGTAGATGGTGGGACTGGCCCTGTGTGTGGCGGTGCTTCATCATCATCCCTATAAAGTTCTGCTTCCAATTCTTCTAGATGTAACGTGCCGTCCTCCAAATTATCATCCTCTGGGTTGTTGTCCCAGACTTTGTATGATTGATCCTCATTTGCCCGATCACAGTAATGGCTGAGCAACCTCAAGTTATAATGCACATAAACCAAGCTTTCAGCTCGGTTTTCATTCAACCTGTTTCTTCTCACATGGTGTATAAAGTTGTAGGTGCTCCAACACCTCTCTGCAGAAGAAGTGTTCACAACTTGTGAGAGAACTTTTTTAGCCAACTTTGGCAAAAGTCCCATGCCGCCATATGCTTCCCACCATGTGAGAGCATCAAATCTGTCCCTGTCTTCCATTGCATGGAAAGAACCAAAGTTAGCAGTGCAACTGAAGTATTTGCCTAATTCAAGGCGCAATCTAGCACACTCTTCCCTGTCGGGTACCAACTTGTCCAATGCCTTCATGTACCCCTCTTATACCTCTGGATCTGTGTGAGGTTTCACCCTAACCCCACCTCCAGGTGCAGGTTGGCCCAACCAAGATGGAGAGTAATATTTTGGCGTAAGGATATATGCCAAAGCATGCAGTGGAACATTGAGTTTATTCCATCGTGCACACACACAGTCATGAATCATAGCATACAAAATGGGATCATTATCCTTAACAATATCTTTTATTTGCCCCAACATGCTATCCATCTGCTCATAAACCTCTCCAATCACTGGTTTATCAGTATCTGCAAAGCAAATCATGTTATAAATGGGCTTGGTAAAACTCACAATTTCCCTCATACGTGCCCAAAACTGAGGGTCAAGGGCGGTCTCCTCCACATGTTCGAAACTTTGCCTGTCAACTACTGTTGCCGCCCTGTCCTTTAATAGCGGCCAGTGTGGGCTTGATACCATTGCAGCCAATGACTCTCTTACCTTCAAAAGGCGCCTGAAGGTGAGGTAATAGTTAGCAAATCTAGTTTTTTCTATTTTCAACAACTCCAATTTGGAGTGAGTACGGAAAAGCCCATGGGTATTTCTATGATTTGTAATAAATTTGATCATTTTCTTACCTCTCTTGTACAAATCACCAAGCCATTTGAATTGAGGTTGTTTGTTTTTGATGATATCATGCATCAAAAGGTTCATTGTGTGAACCAAACACCCAGACCAAAAAATGTTGGGGTATCTATCCTCAACAATTGCTCCTGCTGCCTTACAGTTAGCAGCATTATCAGTGATGACCTGTATCACATTGTATGGCCCAGTCTTTTCAATTATATCAAGTAATGGTTCTGCAATGTTAATGCCGTTTTTGAATTTATCTGAATAATCATAAGCTGCCAGGAACACTGCACCACTAACCGACACAGCCAAAACATTTATCAATGGTTTTCCTTTTACATTGGTCCATCCATCAGAGACAATGGACAACCCATGCTCATTCCACGAACCTGTCATTCTAGCCAAAGAATTATTTATTTTAGCTCTTTCATGATCAAGACCCACGGTTTTGGCCTTGTCATACCCAGGGCTTTTGTATCCTTTGGGGGCATCATTAATGGCAGAAACCATTTCATGCCAATAAGGTGAGCGAAGAACATTGAATGGCACCCCACATGCATATAGAAGCCGGTAAACTTTTGAATCCACATCATTCCTACACCCTTCGTCTAGGAAATCGGATATGGTTCTACGCCTTAATCCAGTGCCACTGCTTCCGAAACCACTGGCATGGGTGGAAGTTGAATGTGTTGGGCCTGAATCAGCGATACCCTTAGATCTTTTAGATGATCTCTGTATGGCAACCCCTCTTCCTTCCTATATATCTCTCTCTGTGGTGCTGGCACATAAGTACAAACTTTGATTCCAAAATTTTTAGTTCCATCTCCTGGCATTATCCCACAAAGGTGCCTTCTCAGACGGGTGTATGAACCATGGTATTGTTTATTGCAATGGGGGTAAATAAATTTAGTGGTTCCACCACCTTTCCCTCCTTCTTGTTTTTGAACATATTTCCACAAAGGATATTGGTCTTGTTTAGTTGGGGATTCTAGGTCCTCAGGGTCTCCACTCCCCACTTCCTCCTCAGCATAATCCTCCTCTTCAGGATTTTCTTCAGATCCACCATAACCCTCCTCTTCATCCTCCTCTTCTCTGATTTGTCTCTTTCTTCTAACACTCTCCAACACCATTATCACAAAGAAAGGAACCAACATGAGGAAAATTCCTAGCCATATAGCCATGATGGAAACAAGTTTCAAGTTTCTAGAATCTAGCCTACAAAACAAATGGAAAAATGCCAAATGGGAATAGGAAATGCAACATAGGAAAAAAACAATTCATTTTAAAAGTTTTAAATCCAATAAAATGCAATAATTCAAGAAAAATTCAAGTTTTCGTTTTCAAACAATTTAACAATCTACAAATTCATCTTAGAAAATACAAAATTGGATTAGAAGGCCTACCTCTTTTCTTACCTGATACTCTGTCGGCCATATCCTTGCTCTCATAGGCACATCGCCGCTACTCTGATCGTGTCGACAAATCTTGCGCTCTCGGCTCTCCTTTCTCACTCAATTCACTTCTCAACTAACAAACATCTTGAAAATGAAACCCCCCCCCGCACACATATAAAAATCGGAAATTTTCATGAAAATTTCCGCGCCGGCGGGGAGCGTTTTCTCGCGGGGAGCGTTCGAGAGCGACGCTCCCGGCCCCGCTCCCGGCGTTTCGCAGCTCCCCGACGTTTTTAACGTCGAGAAAAGCGTTCGGGAGCGTTCGCTTTCCGAACGCTCCCCAAACGCTCTGAAAAACGGGGAGCGTTTTCGAGTCGGAAAACGCGCTCCCGAAAAACGCTCCCGACAGGAAGCGTTTTCGGAAGCGCGTTTCCTAGCGTTTCCGAAACGCTCCCGAACGGAGCGCGTTTCCGGAGCGGGAGCGAAGGGGGTATGAAGCTTCCCCGCAACCCTGATCCTGAGTCATTTCATGGTAATGTTAAAAATTTAAGTAAGGGAATCCTTTTACTTTAAGAATTTAACATTACCATTGGTCGCCAGCATTGCTAGGGTTGAGATATGTGAGGAAAATGAGAGGGGAATGCTTTTCTTGGAGGGGTTGTTTTTGGAGGGAAGCAGGCCCAAGTTTCCCTCAAAACTGCTTCAAAAATCACAAAACCACTTTCTGTCGGGTTTGCGGTTGGACTAGCAGTGAATCGTCCGGTTTATGATGGAATTGGCCGGTTTATGGGGAAAATGGTTGATTTATGATGGAACCAGTCGGTTTCCCCGTCATAAACTAGTCAGTTTATGCCTGGTTTGACCAAAAATCAGGACAGCAAGGCGATCTAATCGGGTTTTCTACTGGTTCATTGGAGTTTGCTAACGAACCGGCTGGTTTGACCAGTTTCCAGTTGGAACCGATCGGTTTTGAATACAATGATTTTTAGAGCCAGAACATATGTTATATATACTTGCTTTCTGGGACTCAGAAAAAAGCATCTCCACTTATGCACTACATGTACATACCTCTTAGATTGGTAAGTTGTAATACTAAATGAGGTGGTCTTACAAGTTATTACATATTTATGCCACTCCATACATTATGTAGCCAAAGTAATGTTAAATTCATAGTTAGAGTTTAGGTGGTTAAACAACCTAACGAACTAGGGGCGTTATAAATATGTTAGCTATGGTGAGTCATCACATGTGTGAAAGTTGTATTATGACATTAATAATAGACATTTATTCTCTCTCTCCTCCATTGTCATCCATAAATCTACGTACCCAAATTTCCTAGAAGTACAAGACTGTAGTACCATGAAAGATGAAGATAAACGTAATTCTTCAGAGGCTAGTGTATGAAGGATAATTGCAATCAAGGTATGAATATGTGTGTTTAGATATTCCAAGGATAAATTTAAAAGAAAAAAAATATTACTGGCAAAGAAAATTAAAGAGAAAGTTATATCATGAATCTTTAGGAACAAAAATGAAAAATTAATAAATGGCACTAGAATTATGAGATTAAAAAAATATTGTGGGAACGAATTCCACCATGGAGATTTCAAAGCAATAAGATGAAATGAAGCTTCCCTCCTTCCATGGTCACCCTATTGGTGACTAAGGGCATGGAAAATAGAACAAGAAATTTGCATTTATATGCATAGTGCAATTTCGTTTTGTGATAACAATTGAATAAATGACAATATAACATTTTAGAAAAGAATAATTAGGGTTTTTTTTGCATAACATGAGTGAATGTTGAAGTTTGCAATGATAATCTGACAGTTTTTCAGAATCCATAACATTGGTCTGATAGTTTTTATAGTCCATGATGACGATTTTTGAAAAAGAATGCCTGGAAGTATATTTTCCTCACCCTATTGCAGGAAAATGTTAGATGAAGTTACAATTTGCCTTGCAGTGTTGCAAAGAAAGGCTAGCCATATATCTGATAAAAGCACATCACAACCCTAAAATTTCCACAAATCGCAGCGACTGGATATTATTCTCCTAACTTATGTAATTTATTTGTCTTCTGTTAATTATTAATGGAAATATCGAATAACTCACATTGAAATTATTCACAAATAAATAAATAAATATGTTGCGGAAAATAAAATACTGGAACTAAGAAAATAATTCACACACAACAATAAATCTAACACCAAAATTTTTGGACGATCATCCCTAGTAAAACCCCAAAGAAAATCGGTGCGGTAGATGAGGGTTTTATTATTAATTAATCCTTAGCAATTTAAGAGTATAATGATCTGCTTTCCTCTCATTGGCAAAGTTCCAACATATATTGATCTCCACTATCAAAAATAAATTGGAGACTCAACGTCTACTCTCCAACTCGATTTGACCTCCTCTAGCAAACTCGCACTCCCTATGTGTATTTGCATTGCTTTCCTGAAATGTGCACTACCTACTCTAGGAAATTAGTACAACCTCTAAGAATTCGTCCCTGCAAGTAAATCTACCTCTAGTACATCGCTTGGCCCACTTGCTCTGCCTCCAGGTGATAGATCTAACACTGGCACTTTGAACCATGCTCTTGTCTGCCACTTGCACTAGTTGAATACGACCTTCTATTTTGCAGATAAATCGACCTCCTTCTTGCCTCTGGAAATAGGAAATCACTATGGAAATTTCCTCCCAAATCTCTATTGAAACCCCGCTACTAGGTGTCTTCCTAGATTCAACTGCACCCTTGCTAAATCAACACAACTAGGTAGTCGAACTGCTCAATTCTCTTGTGTGTCTTCTCCAAACCCCATCGAATTGCTCTTATAATATTCTATTGAGAAACCAATGGCCATGATCACATCTCAATCAATGGCTAAGATCATCTTGAATCCATCAAGTGACTTTTCTAGAAGTCTCAAGATCACAATCGATTTTCCTCAATTAATCTGATTTAATTAACTAGTTTTCCTAATCTAGACTTATGAAATATTTAATTAATGTTTGATTAATCTAATTGAGGTGTTTCTAAGGCATTTCTCATGAAACTTTTTCTAGGTTTTGGAAATCTCATGTTCCTTAGCCTCTTAGACACCATAGAGACTAGAACATGTGTCCATTGCTACCAAAACCTCACACTTCCTCTTAGTGAGGAAGGTGTTCTCCACCAATCCAATCTCATCCCTGAAGTAGACAAAGTTTGCCTTACCCAAGGCATTCATGAGTATATCTACAACTTGTTGTGGCCGAACTGATCCACACTGCACAGAATCTCTGATGAAGTAGTACCTTATGTCGATATGCTTCGACCTATCATGAAACATTGAATTCTCATAGAGCCTAATGCAACTCTGACTATCATAGTAGATATTGGTCGAATCCATCCTGTGACTGAGCAAACTCACTAGCAGTTGCTGAAGCCAAATAGCTTTGCATGTAGCCACAATCGCTGCCATGTACTCTACCTCTATAGAACTCAGTGCCACGGACTTTTGCTTCCTGTTGCACCAAGAGACAACCCCTAATCCAATACTAAAGCAGCACCTTGATGTGCTTTTCCGATCCAGTGAACTGCCTGCCCAGACTGCATCTATGTATCCACATAACCCGACACCATCACCTCGAGTATACCTCAAACCATACTCAACTATGCCACGCAAGTACCTCCATATATGTCTCGTCATTGTCTAGTGCACCCTCTTTGGCTCCACGATATATTGACTAAGAGTGTTGACCGCGAAACAAATGTCTAGCCTTGTGTTGACCAGATACATGAGTGAATTGATGAGCTACCTATATAAGGTTGGGTCCACATAAGCGTCGCCTGATGGATCTATCTTCCTCCAGTTAGTAATCATAGGCGTGGAAACAGGTCTGCAATCTTGCATCTTGAACCTCTTCAAGATCTCCATAGTATATCTCCCTTTCCCAAGGAAGTTCTCCTAGTTCGTCTGCCATACCTCTAGTCCTAGGAAATAATGCATCAACCTCAAATCCTTCTTCTCAAATTCTACTGCCAGGTTCCTCTTGCAATCCGCTATGAGCCTTGATGACCCTATCAAGAAGAGATCATCCACATACAACACTAGAAAAAGTGGCTCACCTCCAACCATCAAATAATATAGATTGAAGTCTGCTTCGCTCCTCATGAAGCCCATCTACTGCAAGTAGCTATAAATCCGACCATACCATGCCCTGGGATCCTGTTTGATCTTGTATAGCGCTCTCTTCAACCTGCACATGTGTGTTCCTCTCTCATGCATCTTGAAGCCCTCTGGTTGTTCGATATAGACCTCCTTCTCTATCACCTCATTCAAGAATGCAGTCTTGTTGTCCATCTGATGAATCTACCATTCCATCTGCACTACTAGAGATATCACTGCTCAAATGGAAGTATATTTGGCCACTAGCGCGAAGGTCTCCTCATAATCTATAACTTCCTTCTGTGCATACCCCTTAGCCATAAACCTAGCCTTGTACTTCACCACGCTACAATCTGTAGCACACTTGATCTTATAGATCAATCATGAGCCTACAATTGACCTATCCGCAGGTCTAGGCACGACCTCCCATACATCATTCGTCATGATGGAGCTATACTCCTCCACCATGACATCCTACCACACTTGGTGTTGTGCAACCTCCTCATAACTGGAAGGCTCTATGTCAACAACTACTCCACCAATGCCTTGTACCTTTCTTGTTGTTTGCGCTCCATCTTACCTGTCTTAGGAATGCCCATAAACTCATGCATATCCCTCAACGTCTAATGAACTTCTCTGTTGGTTCTACCACTGGTGGTAGGTGGTTCTACCAGCTCCTAATCCTACTTTTGGTGCTTCATCAATTGCGAACTCACTATATCCCCTGTACCTAAGTTGGTGCTTGTACTGGTAATTGTACAAGTACTCTGCTAACCCTGCGACTATCCCTGCTACTAAACCACTGGAGCTTTTGTTGGCTCACTCTAGTCACCTGCTAGCAACTTGCCATATCTCTGGAAGGCCTTCTCCTCCATGAACTTCAGGTCCTGTTTCACGATGATCCTCTTACTACTCGGAACATATATCTTGTATGCCTTGGATATTTCATTGTACCCAACACAAAACCCCTTCTCTGCAGTCTTATCTAATTCAGTATGTTTCTCATTCGGCACATGACAACATGTTATACTGCCAAATATTCTGAAGTGACCAACCTCTGGTTTCTTCCCTGTGAAGACCTCCTCTGGTGTTATCTTCCCCAATGCCCTACGAGGAACTTTGTTTCATACAGGGTTGCGGGGAAGCTTCATACCCCCTTCGCTCCCGCTACGGAAACGCGCTCCGTTCGGGAGCGTTTCGGAAACGCTAGGAAACGCGCTTCCGAAAACGCTTCCTGTCGGGAGCGTTTTTCGGGAGCGCGTTTCCGACCTGAAAAAACGCTCCCTGTTTTTTCGGGAGCGTTTCAGG
>JAXQQM020059831.1:0-44141 GCA_034641835.2 Pinus albicaulis
TACAAATGCATTTAATTGGCCAATCTTTGTATGTTTTATTAAATTAAATTCATTTCAACCATCCATAGTTTTGGGCCACTATTCATTTTTGAAATGAAACTAATTTTTTCCTATCTACATTAATTTATATGGAACAAAGTACATGTAATTTATCTAACATTCCTCCAATTGTCGAGGAATTTATTTGAGGTTAGAAAATGAGGCCATTATTACCGAAAGGGATTTTACAAATTTATCTTTTATAAAATGAATTATGGGGGGCATATTGAGATGATTATCTCACTTTTTATTGATTCTTCTAATATTCCTAGAATTTTATGAAGGAAAATATGAATTTGAAATGTTTGTATAAATTTAATGAGAATCCATGAGTTGATTTGGAGAAGACCATCATCACTTATGTCTAGATTGAGACAGGGCATCATCACAATAAAAAACCAAGTACAAATTGTAGTAATCCTAGAATCATGCTTTACATATAAGGTAAAATTGGGGAACTCATGACTTGTACTATAGATAAAAAAACATTTACGCTTACCAAAAAATATATGATAAAAATTGACAAACTACATAAGTTTAAGCTTAAGGGTATATAATCCTTCTTGCCTTCCATATAGATAATGAAAATGATTGTTCCAAGTCTCATGTTGCTTCTCATGTTATTTTATAAACCTTGATTGGAAAGAAAAATAGGAGGGCAGAAATGTAAGAAATATAAAACATAATGAAACACAACGTAAGAAATAGAGAACATAATGAAAAAAAACATACATACATCTCTAGACAATCAATACAATTATTTTCCTATGAATCCTTATGGGAGACAAGCAACCCTAAAAAGTAATGATGCTCTAGACTCCTTTTTCCCTAGGAAATCCTTATGGGAGAAAAACAACACTAAAATGTAAACATGCTCTACTCTCTTTTCTAGTATGGAAAATATGTGAGTACAAAGAAAGAGGTAATCTCTCTAGAGTTAGCTAAGACTTTTAGCGTGTAAGGTTGCTATAAAAACTTAACTTCATACATTTTTCTCTCTAACTTCACACTCGTAGTTGTATTTTCAACTATGGAACAAAATACAATAACACAAAATGGAACTCTTATTCCTCCTAGTGGCCAAGTATTTAACATAGCGTGATAGCCAATTAGGTGTAAGATTTGACTCTGTCAACCATTGACGAGGTTTGTGATTTTAGACCTTTTAGAGTCTTGTTAAAATTCCACATGTAGCTAGCTTGCCATGCATGAGTAATGGGGCTAAAATGTCATTCTCTCGTACCATGACTTGGTCAACATGATAGGTCAACTTACTAAAGGCATAAATTTTGAATGAACTCATTTGATGTTTTTCTTGCACCATTGGATATGTCTTTAAGTGTAGAATAATGGTCAAGATTTTGGCACAAGGGATAATCGTTTGACCCCCAGAAATGTCATTTAATACCTCAAAATGACTCCAAAAATTTTTTGACCCCAATTCTCCACCCACCATTAAAATGACCCTACAAGTTGATTCTTTCAGTTTTTTCACTCTATAAGCATCAAAATATAATATGACAAATAATATAATTATCCAGTCTTATAATATTATACAATCTTATAATATTTGAAACCTAAGGTCTTTCCCATACCAAAGTATGTTCTTTTAAAACATGTTTTCTTGGTGATATGGGTGATTTAGAAATGATTGGGAGAGCGAAATTCCTTGAATTTAATATGTACAATATGTTTGGTTCATGCCATTAAGCCAAGAATTTTAAATTCAACTGAATTTTAATATAACCAACTAAATCCTGCAAAAAAGGAATATAACAATTTATGTTAGGGTTGTGGATTTAGGCATTGAAACAACACACCATGATATTTCAAATTTAAAAATAATGGTTTGAGTCCTAGGTAGCTCAGAATGCTATTTGTTTTCAAAATAAGGAAGCACTCCCATTTGATTCTCATGATTAGGTTGTAATCATGAGGCTCTCGCTCAAGAGTGGACATTTCCAAAATCTTGTGACGTCTTGTCACAAACAAAACCATCAAACTGAAAACACATCATGCAAGAAACATAGCTCGCTGACATATCATTTTTCTCCTTCAAAGAAAAAAAATTCACATCATGTGAATATCTCCATGTACTCTTACATATTGGTGTACAAAACCATCAACCAAACACAAATCGACAAAACATTTGGCTCAACTATGCCTTGTATTCACTACGCCTTGTACATGGTTGCCTTTAACCCTTTACTTTCATAGCACATTTTCATAAAAAATTTAGACCTTATTCCTCTAGTGTGTCTTTCAAAAGCACGTACACATTCATTTTGAGAGGAAATTGAAGACAGAAACCAATAGCTAATTCTTCTAACTAACCTTGACTAAAATGAGCTAAATTTTACTTTGATACCAACTTGATTTGAATATGGACAAACTAGTTTTATTGGGCTATCTCCCTCATTAGTTAAATAAAAATGTGTTTAGGATCGTTTTAAGTTAGCCAATTGGGAAGGGGTTTGTGTCAAGATTTAAGTGTAGTTGGTGAGAAATTTATGAGTTAATTAGCTTTTAAAAACTCGTGTACAAATAAAATGCAAAATTTTTATTTAGGAAATTTTTTTCCCTCAATCCAGATTCCCATCATTGGACATGTAAGAGGAAGAAAGAGGGAATTCACTTTTCAAATTCTAGACCTTGTCTAAACCAAAATAAACTAGAGGTTTGGTTTTCAAATACATTCACTTATTTGGAAAAGTTCTAGATACCAAAAGTCCATATGCCAATCTACCTCCCAAGAAATACATTTAGTACACCACTGGTTAGTTTTTTGTCTTCCTATATTCTTTATCAACCTCTTCTAGTGATTCTTGAAAGGTGGATACTTAAATCCTTCCTAAAAATTTGAGCTCTAAAATGAGAAGATATACAAGGTCATTTTAAGTCATTCTTCTATCCAATTATAAAAACCAAGTGAATATTTCTACATATTGTTTTCTGTCCCATAAACTGTACAATATATGTGGAGTTGCCTCGCCCTAAGCGAGATGTTTAACAAACATGATAATAGAGAAACAATTAGGGACGTCACAAAAAGATGTAGCCTCTTCAAGGTATCATATCCTCTCATCAAGGTCAAGAATCTATTCACCAAAAATGTCCTATGGAAATGATGGTTTAAGAAACAAAACTAGATAAAAACCTTCAATGAGAACAACAAAATCTAAAATCTCTTCGTCTTCAATCTGCTCGTAAAGTTAAATTACATGTCTTGATCCATCTATGGTAAAGAAATCAAATAGTTCTATCAGTTCCACCTTGCAACTCTAAGAGACATTGAATTAAATTTCATCTCAAGACAACCTTCGTTATGGCTTTGAAACACATGGTAAGTATCAAGACTTAGCAACTTTATTTGACTTCTTTTGCTTAAATGAATGGAAATTTCCTTGCCATTTGGCTTGCGACATTCATAATTCATGCTCATGGAACATGATTGTGTTGCAATTGTGATAACATTTTTTGTATGCAGAAGCTAATAAAAAATGATCGAAAATGACATTTTTGCTCTGTTTTTTCGAAGATTTAAGGAAAATTACACCAAGTAGCTTCCAACCTCATATGACCATCATGTCAAACTCATCTCAGGATATTTTCCAAGTAAGAGCCACTTAAGCAAGCAATCTAGTATACATGACTCTCCAATTTCAATTAGCAGCAATGACAGTTCTAAGTATGGTGCAAACATTGCTCCAGATCCTCAATGGGGCATGTTTGATGACAATAATTTGGGGAGTGAGAGAGGGAGATGGTAGGAGAAAAAAATCAAGGAATCCATGGGAAATTGAAAAATATATAACTAATAAGGTGGAAGACATTTGTAACCTAAGAGAGAAACCTGTTAGGAAATGGATGAAGTTGGTATCACACCCAATTGGACAACCTCGAGGAGAAAACATTTCTCCCACTTTATTTTTTGGCATAACCTAGTAAGTATTATTCACTAGCATGTATTTTTTAAAGGCCTTGTCCTAGTTCCCATTCAACTCCATCCACCAGGTTGTAGAGGATTCCAAGCCTAATTTCATGAAAAGTAAGTTGGGGATGATCACATTGACTTGCTTGATGACGTGTCTATGAAGATTAACTACCTTGAACTATTTTTTTGCGTAGGGAAAGAGACACATTCCCATGTTTGAGCATGAAAATGTTATTTGATATTGTTAATGCCTCTAGTGTTTACTTCTACAAGTTCTATAGGCAGAGTCTGTAAAGGGCCAGGTAGCCTCTGGATCTCATCTTTTATAAAAGGTGACATATCTAGTAAATGCCCCTACAGTCAATCTCTGGAATGGATTTAAATAGAAGTTCTTCATTTTAATATCCATAAAACACAACAACTTTAAGGTAAACTATGTACATGTGTCATTTCTCCCACAAACTAAAGTGTATAAGTGGTAAATTTTATACCAAGTGTGCTCCCACCATGTAAAGCGTAATTTGGTGAACTTATCATTTTTATAATTTCTTTTTCGATTAAATTTAGTTTCACACATGATCAATTATTGCTTTGAAAGTTGTGTTCTACATAATTTGTGTACACTAAATTACAAAATGATTTTTTGAAATCTATTTTGTGTAAATGTCGACCAATAGATATATATCATGGAGGATGAACGATGAAGATCAGTCGAATCCCATATGGAGGTTCAGGGATCGGGGGATGTTCACGGTATTTAAATATAATCTTAAATCTCCATACATGTGTGTACATATGGAATTTATTTTTTTATTAACTTTGTGAGTTAAATTAGTTGTTAATAAGTTTCATATTTTAATTTTTAAGAGGTAAGAGGAGATTTACAACATGAATGTTGAAGATTTCCGAACATATGCAATAAATTGTCGCAATGGTCTACAAGACCTAATTTTTCATGAGGAAGAGGGCACCGGAACGGTATGTGTTAGTGACCTTAGGGTTTGAAATTATATTTACATATACATGTGTACAATTTGTAATAAATACATGTGTATGTACACATGTATACATTTATTTGTATGTGTACATTAATCTAACAAAAATGTATGATTATATGTTAAAACACCATTTACAGTTCTCAGGCATGATGCGTGATGAAAATGTTAATATTACGTTCGGGACCTCTGGCTCAAACGATGCAGATGGGTCTGACCATCATGATACGTTGGCACATGTATGTTAGTGTTTTTTAAGTGACTCGAAAATAAATAATTGTTGCCACACATGTACATGTATGTATATATATAATTTGATAAAATGTTTTAACAGGTACCGATTCCGTCTGATGTTTTTGGGATGGCGGTACCTTCTTCTTCCTTAGGAGATATACCTTCTACTTCATTGGGAGATGAGCCACAAGTATGGACAATTTTTCACAAGTTTAAAATTTATGTTTAAAAGTTATATATATATATATATATATATATATTCTACCTCAAAAATTTCCATTAAAAATTGATATATATATATATATATAGAGAGAGAGAGAGAGAGAGAGAGAGAGAGAGAGAGAGAGAGAGAGAGAGAGAGATTTTGAGTTATTTAAAATTTTTGACTTAGGCCTATATAGGCGATTTCTTTTAACTTGGACTCTAGCGACCAAGATAGGAACATCTGGTACAAAGATTTGAACAAGTTGTCTTAGTTCTTTTTATATTAATAAAAAATAAGTTTATATATGTACACGTGCATTTTCATTTGAAAGTTTTTAATTTATATAAATTATTTAACGTACATTGAGATGAATGTAGTACGACCTATTTCCTATGGGAGAACCCGTTCATCAAATGGAGAGGGAACCTTATGAGGTATTGCATGATTTTTTTGTTATATTTTGTTTTTTACATGAATTTCTAGATATATATATTCTCATTCATTTTTAAAACTTAAAATTTTAATGTTCAAGTACATGTGCATTGTGTATGTAGGTTTCCTATTCACAGGATAGGGCGCGGACTGAGACCCAGACGCTAGATCCTCCATTTGATGGACATGATTTACAGTAGATTTGATTTCAAAATTTAGATGGTTTTAAAATTTGTTAAACTTGATATAGTTTGATAATCAAGTGAGATTTACAATTTTTGGACATATTTTATTACAATGTTATTATATAATTTGTTTTATTTAATTTTTGGATGGTTTTAGTACTTTTGGCATGTGAATGTGAAGTAATGTTGTCATTTGAATTACATTTGGCATGTGATATTTAATGTTAAATGTTTTTGTTGGATAGTTGAATTATAATTGGCATGGCATGTGAAGTTCTTAAAACTACATGAATGATAGAATGTGAACCTACATTTGCACATGTGGTAAATTGAAATGTTACTTGTAACAAGACAATCCCCATTGATTTCATTGTATATGTTGATTTCTGATTTGATATAATTGCATGTATGATGATACATTACTTGTAAAGTCATTGGATTAATAGTGTTCATTGATTTCAGTGTAAGCGCAAAAAATTATTGACAATGTAGAACGATTTTTGTGTTATAATAATTAAACCTAATAATATTGGAGAGCAAGAGAGACTTGAAGTATGGTGTTTACTACAAGAGTTCGAGCTAAATATTTAAATGGTTTATGATTTATGATTTTTACTTTATTTTTAATATAATCGATACGGAAAGATGACAAAACTAATAAGGGTGACAATAAGAATAGAAGAAGAAAATAGTTTAAGATTGATCACAATAAATGCTATTTGTAATTGATTACATTCTAATTGCTATTTGTAATTGATTACATTCTAATTATTCACATTCTATCATTCAATAATATTACATTGTTACTTTGCATTCAAAAATTTTATTTGATCATTTTCCATTATTAAAGTTATTCTACAATATTTATCATCTCAAAAAATTGAGGTAACTAAGAAAATTTAAAATTAAAATGACTTGATAAATCTCAAACATATTTAGCATATTTAAAATGGTTATATTAATATTAGATGTATTTACATATTCTTGATAAAATTAATCATATGTTTCTCATATTATCGATAGTTTTTCCTTGGTTGCACACGACTGAAACCAACTTAGATCCATCTTAACTACGGATCTATCAAGCGCCGAAAGGGATCAAATCTCTTGAGATGCAAACCTTTCTTCAAGTTTTGCACTCAAAAAAGAGGTTTGCACCTCTAGATATTTGATCCCTCTCGACGCTTGATAGATCCATAGTTATGATGGATCTAGGAAAATAACTTTCTAAAAATAAGTAAGGGAAAAGCAGCATAGGGAACAATTAGGAGTAGATTTAGAGCATAGGGAACAATTATGAGTAAATTTAGGAACATGTGATAGTTGGGTGAGATAAAATCATATATTTTAATAAAATAATGGGAATTTGTAGGAGAGACAAATAGTGGATATGACATGTATTTTGGTGAATAATCAAATTTATGGAATTAAACAATTAATTATTTTTGTATGTGAAAACAAGATTCACACCTAATCCTCACCTAAATGACTAAATTAAACACATTATTATTAAGGGGACGAGGAGCTTTCTAGGTTTTGAGCTCCCCATTGTTAGATGAGTGTCGTAATGGCATTCCATGTATTTTTGTGAGAACTTATGATATTGTGATATTCTAATTACGAAATAGTGATCTTGAGTACATGCTGGATAATGTAGTAGATAGGAACTTTTTGATAAGGGGAGATAAGGGATGTGACCAAATTCCTATCAGTGAAAAAAATTTTCTTTACCTTCCTATAATTCCATTGTAGCTTTGGGGGCCAAAGGTAAGAAGAGTACCTTGGAATTTCTTGGGTGAAAAACCAAGTGGGTCACCAACTTTGGTCTACTGCATTGGAATTCATTAAAGAACTGGTCATTAGAGCTGCTTCAAGCTAGGAGTGAGCATCGTCACCAACCTACATTGAATATTTTACACTCCCTAGGGTGAATGATACTTTAAATTGATTGACAGCCTAAGACTTTTGAAATTTTACGAATGCCAAATGATCTTACAAAGATAGTATTTATAATATCCTAGTAGGTCATTCGGTGACAACTTTTACCGGAAACTTGAAACAAAGAGAATCTATCCTTGGCTAGGACATCATGTAAGATGCCTGCCATAAACAATAAAATTGTACTTAAAAGCTGAGATTCGGGCAAGTGGGGACAACCACTTGTTATCTCGTCCCTTGGAGGCTAGGCCATATGGGGACCGAATCTGACCTTACAAAATAAAGTGAAATAATTTGTACCATACGGTCGAAAAACATATACAAGAACAATTAATTGAAAATACAATATAAAATTGAAAATATCAAAATTTCCATTTAAATTAGAAAATAAATCATACTAGCATACTAAACATAACTTTTCGTACACAACTTTTAACCAAAATATTTAAAAAAATTAAATACCCATATTTAACAATTAATATAATATATATTCAAATATTCAAACATTTAGGTTAATCATTTGTTTAACATATTTCCAATCATAATCGACTAAATTAATTTAACACTTTACACCAACCTACATTTACAATAAAGCAAATTTATAATTTTCAATACAATATTTTAACACCAACATATATCAAAATTTCCATCTAAATTCATATAAAATTGAAAATATCAAAATTTCGATTTAAATTTGAAAATGAATCACACTAGTTTACTAAACATAACTTTTCCTACACAACTTTTAACCTTTTAACCAAAATATCAAAAAAAAAAAAAAAAAAACCATATTTAACAATTAATCTAATCAACTAATATAATATAAATCCAAATATTCAATATTTAGGTTAATAATGTATAAAAAAAACAAAAATACTCATATTTAACTATTAATCTAATCCATTAATATAATATATATTCAAATATTCAACATAAATAGCAGTTTTATAAATACTGATATTTAATAATTACTCAAATATATTAAAATATGTTTGAGATTTATGTTAATTCCTTATAAAAATAAAGGACAGCACTAAAACAATTAAAACACTTGAATATGAAATTTAAACAGAGTCTCACTTAAATATGAAATTTAAAGAGAGTCTTGAATGGTGCAAAGAAAGCAATGCATCATAATCGCCAGAGAGTGTGCAGCAATCAAAGACTTTGAGACGTCCACTCCAACGTACGTGGTTGCCTCGTCACACCACACACCATTCGAAAATGAGTTAAACACTCATCATCCTGCACTCCAAGCTTGTTTTCTCGTAGTCACACTACACACCCTTTGAATAACATGTCGCAAGTCGAACAAATCCTGCATGTCGTAAATCTCTCCCCTTCATGAATAGAACAGATTATCTCTTCCAACCCAGAATGGCTAACATTGATACACTTCTAATGATTTCTCTCTGGAAATAGGTGCGACCATGCACAGGTCAGGTTAGAACTGTGAATAGGTGATTGTTTTGCCCATGCATAATTCCACCTTTCCACCATTGACACATAATCAAATAAGTACCTGTTTATAGAGTATTCAATGTTCTGAATGTTGAAGTGTGCATTACTAGATTTAAAGTAATTTTAAATCTAACAGTGTAAACCCCCCTCGTACAGAGCATTTGGATTGTACACCATAAAATTTAAAATTATTTTAAATTCAACATTATACACATTAACATACAAAACATTGATTACTTTGTCCATCACCAGGCACTCACTACTTACTATCAACAAGTGACCTTAGTGAAACCACGGACGTGGCAACCCAATGTGCCCATATTCCAGGAATGGAGGAGTCACACTATGCCATACCTAATGATGGCTTCTTGGGAATGGATGAAACTATGCACGAGGACAAGGTGGAACTGTAAATAGGTGATGGTTTTGCTTGTGAATGATTCCTACCTGCCCACCCTTTGGTCACATAGGCCAATCGCCCAGCATGAAGGGGGCGATGGTAAATGCATAGTTACACCCATTTCCAAATAGAAATTACTAGAAGCTGCTTAGGAATTGCATTTTTGCAATTATAAGAATGTATCGAGCCATTCTTAACTGGATTGTAGGTTCAGGTAATTAGACAGGACAGCAGCAAAGTCAATCAACTGTTGACTTTGCTGCTGCCTTTTCTAATTACCTGAACCTACAATCCAGTGAAGAATGGGTAGGAAGCTGATAATCTCTCCACAACATGAATGGGAGCTGCAAAGTGTGGGAAAAAAAATCAGTTTGATGCAAAAATTCGGCAAACATTTTGGCAGAAAAATAAAATTCAAATAAACATTGAGATTTCCCTGCAAACATTATAAAATGAGATTTCGTCATGCAATTTATGACATTGATTATAGAGTAAGATTAATTCAAATAAACAATGAAATTTCACTATGAACATTAAAAAGTGGTTTAGTGATGCAGTCTATGACATTGATTATATATAGAAAGACATTTGATATAATATTAAGGAAAATAAAAGATAGTACTTCTGAGAAACAAAATTACAACCTTGCGATGGTGTGTGAATAAAATTTTATGTTATTAGCTTCCCGGGGCAATTCAATTTGTTATTATCAATGGTTATTGAAGAGAATTGCCTTTGGTTACTTTAATATATTTTGCTATACACACGGCATCGCAGGTTAATGAGAATGAAACAAACTACCCTGTCAGCGCCACATGAAAACGATGTTTTGTGAACATGAAAATAAAAGCTTATTTTGATCTCTTACCTGTTTACGTAGAATGTCAACCATCGAGCCAATCCAAGCTGAAGTGCGCTTCCGCAACTTCAACTCTAAGTTCCATTATGGCAGAGTTCTTGACACGTTTCCACTGCTGTGCAATCTTCTCATCGCAAATAACGAGCTTTAGAGATTTCATACCTCCAACTGATTTAGGCAACTTCCTCAACCGGGAACACTCTCTCATGTCAAGCTCCTCGAGATTCCTTAGTTGTCCCATTTCCTCAGGAAGTTCTTTTAAGCACTCACATAGCGAAATGTCCAGATACTCCAGCTTTCCAAGTTTTCCAATAGACTGTGGAAGCTCTTTTAGGCCTAGACATGCGGATAACCTTAACATTCTTAAAGTGGTGAGCTTTCCCAAGTCATCAGGTAACTTTCGAAGGAGATGACAGTTAGTAATAGTCCAATTCACAACTGAAGACGTGTCACAAATACCAGGGGGCAACTCCTCCAAATCACAGCAGTGGTCCAGGTTAACATCTAGCATTATTGGAAGCTTAATGCTCGACTGGGTGTTGTTGAACCCAGACAAGTTTCCAAGCCCTTCACATAAGCTCAAAGATAGCTTCTCTAAGTTCTGCAAGACTTTACTGTGCTCTTGAAGTGGGGGCACATGCAGCTTCTCCAAGCGAATCGTCTTAAGCTGAGTAAGTGAAGATAAGGCCGGTAGACCGTTCACTGTGGCTCTCTTGGACCCATAATTGAATACTATTAGGACCTTCAGTTTTTTCATAGAACTCAAAAAAGTTGGAAGAAAGTATTTGCTTCCAGAAAAGAGTAAAACTAAAGCCTCTGCTTGACAAAAATTGATGTCACACCACTGATCCTTCTCCATGGCACCTGCATAGGTAAACCACAAATGCAAAGTTCCATTAGAACATTGTAGCAGTTGAACACACTATGAAACCACTGCATTTCTTTTCTATGAAACCACTGCATTTCTTTTCTAAGATCTTTTGACATCAAAATGACCAAAACATAGAAATTGGGAGTTCATCCAGATCACATATCGATAACCTATGGAGTGTAGGATAAAATTCACCCGTGACATTCACAGAAATCGTGAAAACAAACCTAATACTATATATAAGATCATGAGAACCAACGTAATACTATATATGTTCCACAAAAATATATAGCTTTCTCTGAAGTTTATTTCTTAGCAATCCTACGTTGCAAAATTAGAGAGTTTTGTGTAAAGAGAAAAGAAGAGAAAAAAATAATCCCAGATTCATCACTAACTAGATCATATATAATTTAGGGAAAAATTACTAGCATAAATTTTAAGAGTTAGTTGATTGGATAGCAAGAATGCTTCCAAAATAACCATTTGTCAATAACGAGAACCTTAAGAATCCTTAACAAGGCTCTCTGGTTTCTAGGCCTGCTCCATGACAATCTGTCTATATCGTATTGATTTTACATACTAGTTAGGACCAGAGAAAAAAGCAGCAATTCCCAATACATAATATACACTTTAAACTGCCAAAATCACCCACCTGTGTGAAGGGAAACAATTTGGGCATCAAACGCTTGATCCTTGAGCAGCTTCCATTTTGCTGGCAAACTGTCCTCCTTTCTAGGCATTAGCATCCTCTTCCTACGAACCATATTGTCTCGAGATGCCAAATATAGGGCCAAGTCTCGCATTACATCATGCTGAGAAAAGTACAGCTCAGAAGCACTTCCATAATTGATCGCTTGACTCCTACTAGGCCCAATTAACATGACAATACAATATATATTATAAGACAGAGGAAGCCAAGATCAAAGAGCTTGAGCACCAGAAAATAAAACAGAAGGCACTCACCTGAGTTTGCTTGTTAAATTCAAAAGATTTCTGCTAGCAAGTTCTAATAATATGACAAAAGCATCTTGCCACTCAATCTTTCGCACATAAACCCAAATGTCCAGTAATGCATCTGCCGAGGTTTTTTGATCCTCTGGAAATGACCCCAAGTCTAAGAAGCATTCTCGTGCCTCCTCATCCAGGACATCAATACTAGTCTCCAAGCATCTAAGAAGCCTTTCTTTGTGATAATCTGATATCGATTCCCCATTTGAAAGCTTCTTCTTGGCACTTTCCCACGCTGGGCGAGGCTCACCATGCAAAGAGCTGCCAATCACCTTCAGAGCAAGTGGCATACCTTTACATTCTGCTTGCACCTGTGATACATACGTATAAACAATAAGTGTAAATTCTATAGGTGGAAAACTTATCGAACACATTTTTGTTGTTGAAGCTATGAATCTCTTGCCTAAAAAAAATTTCAGTTCATTCACGTGTTTTGTTTTATTGCTTATGAAGAATGTAAAGCTTTATGTGGAAAAATGATTATATTAAAGGACTAATGACTATATGACCCAACGTTATCGGAACCTGTGAAACCAGCCGGTTGAACCGTTTTGCTGCCTAACCATTCCAACCACAGAACTGGATATGGCAGGTTCAGTACCTAACAGGTCGGTTCTTGTACAGAATCAACCAGTTCAATACCAAACCGGCCAGTTCTATTTGAAACTGATTGGTTTTGTACAATGCAACCAAGGACCCCCCGAACAATTTCTTTTTTAAGACAATAATTCATGAGTGTGGCAGCCTAATATTCAGCCATAGGGCCCTGCTAATGCTATGTTATTAATGGTGATGTTTAATTCTAAGTAAAAGCATCATTTTACTTAAATTTTTAACATTACCATTATACATCTAAGGATGTTTGATACTGATTCCAACCTCATTGGATTTCATATGGATGAAGTAAAATTTTGGATCCCACTCAAAATCCAGCAGACTTGACAGTTTCTAGGATTTCAGAATTTGGGAGGGGGGTGAGGGGGAGGGTTGCAACATTTTCATTGGATTTCATCATGTATGAAGGTATAGAACTAGCATTTAATCAGAAGCACCGAATCCTCTATGAGCCCATCTGAGCCACTTTGTTGACACATCTTTGGTTCAGAGACATTGCATGAATTTTTTGGTTGACCACTTTTTTCAGTTAGTTGACCAGTTCAATGACCGGTTCAATTCTGGTAACATTGTATGTCTAGATTTTCTCTTATTTAAACACTATCTCCATTGTTAACAATAGAGGAAACCTTTATGTGAAACAAAATTCAATGAAAATTCAATTAGTAAAATAGCTTGTGATTTGGGACAATTTAGAGTGATCGCTAATAGAGCAATCACTAAACTCAACCAAATGCACACCAAGCTTAGGACAATAATAAATTTCATATGAAAAGCATTCAGTATTGTAAGAGGCATACCTGCTTGACTAAATGTTCATCTGCATTACTTGGCATGGATCTCTGTTCAAAAGCCCAAAAGCAGAAAAGGGACAGAGCATCAGCATCATCCAGCAATGGCAATTCATAAAGCTGGGTAGAGGTTGCTGTGGGGATGGTACAACGATCTCGAGTTGTCACAAGAGTTTTGTAACCTTGCCCTTCAAATAACAACTTTTCCAAACTTGCCCTAGACCAGACATCATCCAGTACAACCAGAACTGGCTTGGCTTGCCTCAGCAGCTGCTGCTGCAACTGTCTATGTGCATCCTCGACATTCTGAAAATCAGGTTTCTTCCTTGGAAATATCATCTGCCACATAGTCTCTAAAATTCCCATCAGGTTTGGGGACTGTGAGACCGTGATGAAAATGATATTGTTCCTGAAGGCACCTGGCATACATAAAGAGAATTGCTTAGATAGAAATTTTGTTATCTGAACAAGAAAAAGTTCGTTAGTTTTCATTATATCAGAAAAAACACTCAAGAACTTGACATCAAGAAACTACAGCATAATTTTTCTATGTTCTGAGCTCCATGCTAGCCAGAAACTATGGAGATGGAAACCAAAATCAAGCTGGCTGTCATTAGAGTCCAATGTTCATAAACTTCTCATCCCATAAAATCAGGCAACATTAAACTATTGACATCAGCCCAAGCTGCTTTGAGACAACATTAAACTATTGACATTAGCCCAAGCTACAGCATAGTTTGTAAACATCAGCAATAATCGGGTTATTTTTGTTAAAAATAAATAAATAAAAAACCTAAAGAGACCTTACTAGAACCAAAAATCATGTTAACTTCCGTTAAAAATCTATTTTACTGGATTCTTCTGTCATTATCCTACAAAGCTAACAGATAACTGCTCTGAAGGGTTATGGGTACCCAAAGCGGCCAATAAATTGTACCCTGAAACCCAATGGGCCACTAGGAAGTGACAAACCCGCATTTATGAATGTTTGTGAAGCCTTTAATGGAGAAGAGAAGACTGAGATTCGAATTGTTGACCCTCTTGTCCCAGAATTTGGGTGCGATCAGCGCTGGAGTTATAAAGCACTTATCACAATACAATAGATAAAAAAAGTAGTGCAATAAAACGATCGCCAAACCTCCTATCAAACGAAGCTTAAAAAAAGATGGAATGAAAGTCACAAGACTCAGAAACGACTGGAGTTATAAAGCACATATCACAATACACTAGATAAAAAAGTCCTGCAATTAGACGATTACCAAAGCTCCTACCAAATGAAGCTTAAAACTCAGCTTTAGGTATTGCTTCAAAAACATGGGAAATACTTGGCACAAAACTCAGCTTTAGGTGTTGCTTCAGAAACTTTTCTTTTTTTTTGGGAAGATTTTGTTGCAAGAATCTGCCGAATCGCAGTCAAACTTGCCAAGAGTTATAGCAAGTTTCACCAATTTGACCAAGACATTCAGTTGCCAGTTTGAGTTGGATCATTTCTGGTTTCAGACAAGTTGAGATTGGTAATACGGTATACCTGTATGACTTGGCCGTGTCTTGTAACTAGGCTCAGCAGAGAATCTCAATGATGAAATAAATGGCAAAATATAGTGCAGGCTATTTTGGATGTCCAGGTTTTCTTTAAAATGAGGCTTCTTTCCTGGTTTACTGTTCCTAACTAAAGGTTTCATAAAGCAATATTGACAAATTGAAATTGAAGGTAATGTGGGAATTCATAAGATATTGACCATGATTTTTCAAGATGCTCATTTGGTAAGGAGGTCTGAACTTGGTCACAAGGGCTTTGGTATATTTATGTTACATCACAGGTAAACTGTCCTTCCGACATCCTGGATGCTACCACAAATCTGTCTGGAGCATTACACATATAATTGTGATGGTCACATTCCACTTTCTGTGCCAAAAGGATTTACCAAAATGTTTGAAAATTTTCCGCAGAAATGATATATGAAGGTCGTAAATTCTCCATTTTGGACTCTATTGCCATTCATTGTTCTGCTTAGTTGACTGTCTTAAAATATTGTGAAAGGAGATTTTTGAAAGTAATACGTACAGCTAGATTTCATGGACTACTTACAATAGTGGGTAGGGGAAGGGTTTATTTGATGCAGTGATGGCATCCCATGACAACTGCACCCCCTTTACAAGCACCAAGAAAAGGTGGTGCACATAGCACTCTACAGCTCGGTTGGGAGTGGGGTTGATCAATCAACTCATGTGTGCCTTAATATTAGTGTACACTGAGTATGGACAATGTAATGGGTGTACGTGTGAAAGTTTCAAAACAGAAACCCTATTGCAGTGTCTCGATCTACTTCACCTACTTGTTTGATTAGTTAATAAGTTATTAACTAATCAAACAAGTAGGTGAAGTAGATCGAGACACTGCAATAGGGTTTCTGTTTTGAAACTTTCACATGGTATCAGAGCATTGCAGATCAAGCTAATCCACCAGCAGAGCAGTTGAAGATAAATCGCTGCAGGAAGGGCAGTTGAAACAGAAAAGATCCAGAAGAGGGCAGCGCAGCACTAGGAGGGACGCATCCCAGCCAGGCTAACGCAGAGGCCACGCAGAGGCTGATGCAAAGACGTCTGAGTGACGTAGAGCTTTCCAGAGTGACGCAAGAGCAACCTGCGCTGAGCCAGTTTGCTCACGCAAAGGCCAGCCAAAGGGACGCAGTCCGTGTGGAAGAATTGCTGTGCAGTTTGCCAAACTCTAGAAGTGGGGCTTTTGATCTTTAGAAGTTGCTGGTGTGGCACAGGTTCTGTCGGTGCAGAACAGTGCCTAGCAAAGGTGACAAAAGCGAGAGGAGAACAGTCACTCAGCAGATTTGTGCCAAACAGATCTGAGATTCGATCAGGAGGGTGATCATAGAGGAATGATTTAGGTGATTTGGTAGAGGATTTCCGAGAGGGAAATCAGTTGTCAGAGGGAGCAGCTACTATAGAGGGTTTCTATCGCCAAGAAACCCAAATCCAGTATCCTGTTGAGTGTTGTAGCAGGAAGAGGGAGAGGAGTACCTGTTTTGACAAATTTGAGCTAGATGGCCCTGTACAGACTGCGTGATGAGGATAGTTTGGACGGTGTGTTCAACTTCGTGATCTGGAAGAAGTTTAATGAGAATTAGGCGCGGGCAAAGCGCTTGACCATGGATGAGGTGAAGGATCACGTGGTCCCACACATTGCTAAGAAGACGACAAATGAGGTGTGGACAGCTTTGACCACGCTGTATCAGGGGAGCTTCGTCCAACATAAGATGCTTCTGGAGACCAGATGAGGATGTTCCAGATGCACAAAGGGGAACAGATTGATCCATTCCTTTCCAGGTTGTAGACTATCTGGGAACAGCTAATTTCCATGGGGTCAACTCCGGATGAAGGACTCTTAGTAAGTACAGCCCTGAATGTTGTCATTGATGAGTGGGAAACCTTTATCCAAAGCATTTTGGGCAGAGCACAACTCCCCAATTGGGGTGACATGTGGGCCATCCTTCGACAGGAGGAAATCCGGCGGGACCAAGAACGAATTCAGCACCAGAAGTAGCAAAGTGAAGGAGGAGGAAGTGGACGCAGCTCTTGCATCAAAGGAACGACGGCAGCAACGGAAGAAGAAGAGGGATCTATCAAAGGTCCGATGCTTTAATTGTGGCGAACTTGGATACTTCACCAACACTTGTCCTAAGAAGAAGGACAAGGGATCTTCTGATTCCAAGGGAGCAACAGCTAAAGACGACAATGGTAGTGAGGATGATGTGGCTATGAGCGCTCATGCGCCTCGAGAGAATAGGTGGGGCGACATTGATCTGTAGAGAAGCTACAGATGGGAGGCAGGATCCTTGAGGTGCCCAGAATATTGGATCACATACATGCTACGAGAGCCTTAAGACAGAAGCGGGATGACTGGAGCAGTGGGTGCAGAAGATCACAATGAAGCAGAGGGCAGAGCTGGGACGCTGCAGATGGGAGCAACGCAGTGCAGAGGCAGCAACAACGTAGAAGCAGCAGCGTAGAGGCTGATAGGACTTCAACAGCGTAGAGGGGCAGTGCTTACACAGTGCAGAGCAACAATAGCGCAGTGACTTCAAAGAGACAGCACAACGCAACAGTCGAGGGAGCTTCAATGATGAGGTGCAGCCCGACTGACTTGTCTATCAGTTATTGGGCAGGGGTCCTTCAGTTGCTTACTTCTCAGCAACTGAGTTGCAGTGCAGCAGTTGGTAGCACGATGCAGCAATTTGAGAGGGAGTTATAGTACAAATGTTGCAGTGTCTGTGACAGAGACATGGGCAGCAGTATAGTGGCAGCAGCGCAGTGGATGGAGGGCAGCAAGCCAAGCATCAGTAGCGCAGAGACTGATGTCAAGATCAGGGCAATGCTTTAGTGTGAAAGTATTGCTAGAGCACACTCCTCGCTAAGAGGGAGTGTTGAGATTTTGGGGTAGCATCGGGTGTGCTCTAGCTCCGAAATTTTGTGGAGGGGCTAAGACACATGAGATCTCCAAGACCCAAAAAGTGTTTGGAGAAATGTCATCTAGTGTATGAGATATTCAAATAATTAATTTTTTTAACGAGGAACCTAAGTCTAAGTTAGGGGATTAGAAAAATTAAAGTGAATTAACTTACACATGTGATGAAATGTTCTAAGTGTCGTGGATCAGCAGTCTTTTAATCTGAGCCGTCGATTAGAGATTAGATCACGATCGTTGGTTTCCCAACGAGAAAAGTATAAGAGAAGGGCTTGGGGTCAACTGGAGGAAACAAACACACAAGCAGAGCACTAAAGCTAAGTCGAATTTATGGGGCAGGTTTGTTGAAGAATTCGAAGTGAGTTTGCAGTACAGTGAGGGGCAGAGATCGGCAAGGGATGATCTGATCTGAGGCCGAGAATACAACCGCAGAGAGGAAGCTTGTGCCAGACAACGCAGAACGAGCCAGGAGGACGCAGTTCAGCTAGCACCACGCAGAGGACTGCGCAAAGGCTGCATAAGCTTAGTCAGGGTGACGCAGGCCCAGCTAGCGCAACGCAGCGCCAGCCAGGGCAGTGCAGAGGCAACGCAGTACCAGTCAAGGTGGCGCAATGGGGACGCTGGCCATAGAGGGCTAACGCAGAGGCTGCAGAGATAGTGCTAAGGGTTCCAGTGGGCCAGAAAGGGCTCGTTATCTGTAAATCCCGATTGAGGGTGTGATTCAGCCATATTTTCTGTCTCTGAGTGAAAGGTACAACTGTCGTGTAATTTCTCTATAAGGTAGACCATTTTCTAGTGTCTATATAACTGTATTCAGATTCTGCATAATAATAAAACCCTCTAGAGCTGTTGCACCGGTTTTCCCGCATTGGGTTTTTCCAAGGACATTTGTCTGAAAAATCTGCGTAATTTTGTCACCTGTGCGTGTTGTTCAATAAATGATCTATAGATGTGTAGACTGCAGTTTGTATTTTCTTTAGTGTTTTTCTAAATATTCAGATTAATAACTTGTTAATTAATCAAACAAGTAGGTGAAGTAGATCGATACACTGCAGTAGGGTTTCTGTTTTGAAACGTTCACAGTACCAACATGGACACTAAGCACAAACGCATCTAAACCATTTAAACTTATAGATATATGACATCGAACTCTAGGTTGTTGATTTTTGTGTATCTTGGGAGGTACTCCAAGCCCTGGTTCTCGAGGGTTGGAGGTCAAAATCCCACAAATGGGCTTGCGGGCTTCAGAACCAAGCTTGGGGGTTTTTCACCCATCGATGTTTGGGCCAAAACCATGATGGAGATATGACGTGTGATGGATGAGGATGATAGTGCTCGACGATACGATTCCAACGCATCAAAAATCGTCCAAATCCGAGTTGTCGTTGAGGAGTTCTGAATTTTCGAAGTTATAAGGGTAATAATGCATGGGCATTAATGTCAAAGTTGTAGGTCAACTAGCCTAAAGGTGCCCCCAAAAGGGCTTGACGTTTTACCCATAGAAGGATTTAAATAATGATGAGGAGGAGCCTCATTAGGCATCCATTAAGTGGGCAACATATCCTCCATCAAGCTCTGAATTTTGGATGCCCTAGTCGCAACAAGAGAGGGTGAAGATAGCGTGGGACAAGTTTGGATTGGAGGTCGAGGATCAGCATGAGGAGAGTTTGTTTGAAGGCAAAAGTGATGGGTAAATGTGGACTTGTACGAGGACTATTTCGAGGGTCAAAAAAAGTCTGAATAGGGTTGTCTAAGAACCAATTTGTTGGGCTAGTGGACTGCGCAAGAGAAGGTCAAGAACAATTAGTAAAGGTGGCTAAAGGACAACATGGAAGAGGTCGAGTTTGCTGAGGGTACAACAAATTGTTTTAAGGGTTGTGTGTAGCTGTTTAAGGGCTAGTCACTTGTTGTTTCAAGGGCCAAAAGGACAAGCATCTAGGCCGAGTTCAAGGAACGCATTACGCTGCAAATTGGTGACTGCTTAGGTACACTTTGAAGGGTTGGAAGCAACAAGATAACTAAGGCCGCAGGCCATAGCACACAGGTAGGCAAAATTGGATGGTTGTCAAGGGTGGACAACAACCTAAGGAGGTAGCGTGGCATGGGAGGAACCCCTCCAAGGTGGACCGCAACCCTAGAAGGGCTTGTTTGCTAACTGTGTGGTGAAACTAGGGCTGCAATACGTGCCCTAACCAGGATTGCAATGAACAACAGTGCAAACAATATTACAGTAGTATCTTGTGGAGGTGTGTTGGGTCCTTGATTTGTGGGTTGGTGTTTGGATCATGTGCTTGTCATCTTTGTGAGGTGTTAAGGTGACAAGGTGCCCTAGACTTGTTGTCATAAAGGACCTTGTACAACAGAAGGTGGGCGCACTTGGCAATCCATGTTGGATAATTAGTTGGATCAGATGATGGGCAGCATGAAGAAACCTTAGCAGTTGTTTGGAGGTGTCCACGTGGACTGTTGAAAAGCTTACCGAGCAGCCAATGTGACAACACGCACATCAGATTGGAAAGTAAGATGGCGGCAGCAAGGAGTGTTGTAGATGTTCACTTGATGATTGACGAATTGATGGTGTCCAAGGTGAGGACATATTGTGGTGCCTAGATTTGCACAATAGCTCTCTGTTCTAGGGCAAAGGGCGGATTGGTGGACTCTGTGGGCAACCATGTGTAAGGGTCTCCCAAGTGTGGGGATGCCCTAACTAGGAGCAGTTGCTACAGCGTGGACTTGGTCTCTCGTGGTTTGTTGGAGGGCAATGTGAGAGAGGACAGAGTATGGACGAGATTGGACACTTATGGTCTGCTGGAGGACAGTGTGATAGTGTCCATGTTGGAGCCAAAGTGCAGCACCTTGATGGATGAAGGTGACTGCTAGCCTGGCAGTTGTTGGAGCTCAAGGGTCTGATCAACCAGGAGCGGGATTGTGTAGCCCTCCTTTCAGAGAAGGACTTCTGCAGCAGATGATGGGTAGTCCTCCTAGCCCATGTTCATTGTAGGAGATGGACATCTCATAGCGATAGTTGGCAGCCCTCCGAGCCCTATGTTGGTCTTCATCGTTGCAGCATAGGAAGACCATAGTGGGCTAAAGTCCCTGAGTAGCTGAGGAGCAGCAATGGGAAGATTGAGAGTTGTTCACAAATGGAGCTGTGAACAACTCGACAGGAGTCTCGATGTGTTGTGCCCTTGATGGACGAAGGGACAACTAGAGAGCAGATTAGATAGCCGAGATTCAGTGGCTAGATGGACTTGGAGCATTGACAGAGGCAGGAGCTACAGATCTAGAGCTAAGGACCGGGCAGGTACAAGGTACGACCGAGAGGAGATGTTAGATGCTCCGACCAGATGGTCAGAGTATCTTAACTTGTACTAGTGGATGTATGAGGGCCATTATCCTTGGTACGAGAGCCCTAGATTGTTGTATTATCTGTTATTAATATAAAGAAGTTGGGTTGAAAAATTTTAAAGTCGTGTATATTTGTGCATATGTGATTTACTGATTTATATATCCACTGTGTAAAGTAGTTTAGTGGTTAAGATTATTGGTTTGGTAGCGTCAAGTGACTTAAGATTCTAACCTAGACCCAAGGTCGTGGAAATTCAACGTAGGTTGCAAGACTTGAGGATCCATATTTAAAATTCAAAAAAATAACCGAACTATGAAATGCTAAAATTAGACATATGTATCAAACAGCTTCACAACCTGGAGGTGCATATCTTAAGACCGGTTTATAAAAGAAAACGAGAAAACAAAAGATGAACTAGAAATTGGGCCTTTAAGCAACCCACCCTTAAAATAGAGATCAAACAAACTGCTGAAAGACAAAATAGTTTGAATAAATGAAATCCAAATCACCTTTAATGTCTCGATCGTTACAGAGGGCCAGCGCCATAGTTGTTTTGCCGACGCCACCCATACCATGTACTCCAACAACGGACACCTCTCTTTGGAGCAGAATCTGCTTCAAATCCCAAATATTTTTCTCCAAACCCACTACAAAATCAGTCTTTAAAGAACCATTATATCTACAAGGAGGAGCTTCATCAAAAGCTGCATCAAAAACATTATCTGGACCCATTTGTTGAAGCATCGTGGCGTTCTCAAGGGGATCATTGGTGAGGTTGGGCACAATTGTTTCATTCACCTTTCTCTCATCCACCGACCGCGACTCGTACAGATGTCGAAGACTCTTCAACTCAGTTATCAGATTCCTAATATCAACGAACGATTGGACAGGCATCTGGTATTGAACGAAGTCGAATATCTCCTTCTCCAATTGGTGGATTTTAGAAGCATATCTGAGGTTCTGATAAATGTTATAACAGCTGATTTTCTCACAGTTTTTAACCAATTCAACACCATGCATGAGGATGCTCAGGAATCGCTCATAGGTCGGATTTTGCTCATTTTTGGGTGCTTTTAGATTCGACATATAGAGCGGCTGAACTGTTTGAATAAGGTCTGCGAGCAGGGCATCCAATCTACTGCTTAACTTCTTGCAATTAAATCCATCGAACTTGTGAAGGATGTGATTTCCTTCACTGACTCTTGGGAAGGACAACATTATAGACAAATGTCTCCAGAAGAAATGATTCTCGCTTTCCCCTTCAATATCTCTGGTAATTCTAGCAGTATTTGGGGGAAGATTTGTTCACCGTGGCTGCACTGACTTTGCTTTGCTTCCAAAAATTATTAAGAGATTGGCTTTTGCTCTAAAACTTTTTTGACGCTAGCATTCTTTCGCATTTAAGTTTGATGCCAAAGAAAATTCCGTGAGCAGGGCTGGAAGTTTACGGAAAATTCCGTGAGCAGGGCTGGAAGTTTACGGGTGAACTGTTCGTTAGGAGGCAATTTAGCAGTCAAATACGACCAAAACTCCAGCGTATCCGTTGTCAATAGTCTTGATATACAATTTGATTCTAAATATCAAATTTGACGGATAGCATTGATTTGAAATTCTTGCCCTGTCCTCTAGCTTTCGATAAATGTCAATAGAGAAAACAGTGGGTGGAGCCTTCGATAAATGTCAATAGAGAAAACAGTGGGTAGAGCCTTCGATTAACGTATATCCAAAATACAATAGGACTGTGGGAACCTGGTAGGAAAGGAATGAGCGAATTTTAAGCGTCCACGGAGTTCTCATTGATCCAGGCGCTCGAGGTCAAACTTTACGCTGGCACTCCGCATTTGTTGTAAATGCGAAAAATCTTTTAGCAAGACTTCAATGAATGTATATTGAAGGTTCCTGGTGGGAACTTGGAAGGGCCAGAGCGATTCTTTAGCGGCCGCCGGCCGTGGGATCCAATGGCGCACCTTCAAGCGACGTGCACGATTAGAGACTTGTGGAGCATTTCACACATTTGACGTGACTTAACAATCCTAAAAAATTATTTGGCACCTTTCTTGCCGTCGCAGATACTGCGATTGATGTCAGTGCAGTTGAATTGTTGAACAGTTACAAACAGACTAGGCCGACATACACGGTATTGTAATTATAGTTCATTGTAGTGACCATATAAACAACTACTACAGTTAATACCGGGTCCACACATTAAAAAACAAGCAGAATAAATGTCAATGGGGAGGTCATGAAAGTTGTTGCAGATAAAGATATGCATGCCAACCCATCAATGTATTATCATAAAGATGAAGCCGACGACCTTTTAGAAGTTTGAGGGCGGCGAGTTGGTTGTTAAATGGTGGTGATAGAGTTGAGCTCTCTAATTTTAGGGCTTTGATCTCATCCATGGGGGTTATCTCTTAGAAAGTAGAGCTTCCTCCTCCTTTCATGCGCTCCAATTCTCTTCTCACTTCCTATAAATTGGTCCCCATCCTCTCACTATTGGTTGGTCATTGTTGGGCCAGTCTGAGCTCTCGTTCCCTTTACATTCTTTCACTATGATAACACCTAAGTTGTTCGAGAGAAGGAATGATTTATAGCTTTGGTGAAGGACTCGAATTTTCATGAAAGGGATGCCTCCAACATCAAGGCTTGGGTTGCAATCTCTTCCTTTCATATTTATCAATAAAACATCTGATGTTTGCTTTCTATATTTGTCTAATCTTTTATGCAAATATTATGGTACTCCTTGATCTACTAGATAGCTAATGTTTAATGATTATTATGTATTGGATTATGTTTGTTGTTTCCTCTTGATCATCTGGAGGTATTCGTATGCCACCAGTAGTAGGGAGCGAGCCTAAAAGGATCGTGGATCAAGGTCATCATCAACGGGTTTGAACATAGCATAAGGAAAAGGTACTTTTATCTCTTTTCTTGTCGCATTTGGAATATTACCTAGAAAGCTTTACATTAGAAAGTATCTCAAGTTGCTAGACCCACCCTAGGACTAGAGAAATCGCCTGTATCTGTAGAAGGAATCTATCTTGACAAAAATTGGGTATAAGGATGATTTAAAAGGTTATAATATTTTGGAACCCAAAAACAAGGAAGGTTGTGTACATCCAAGATGTGGTGTTTAGAGAAGTGAAATATGTTATTAAACATGAATTCCTGCCAAAGGAACCTCAGAAGATAGAGTTTGAACTAAAGGAGGAGGAATGAGACTCTACAACAGAACAAGAATCAGAAGAGGAAGAGCCACAGACTCCAGTTTTGAGAAGATCAATTCGAGAGAGAATGCAGCCAAAGAGGTATAGTCCATCTGCTTTATGTTCAAATATTTCTTTATCTATTACTAATGATGATCCCAGAATTGTAAGGGAGGTAGTTGAGTCAGAGGATGGAAAAATCTGGAAATAATCCATGGTTGATGTATTGGAGAATTAGAGAGATGCACAAGAATAAAACCAAATATCATTGATCAAATTCTTTGGACATCCAGTACATTATATAGTCACACATGGAAAAACTCTAGTACAATCTAGATCCAAATAATTCAGATCACCAACTCACAACACCAACTATGAAGACACAACTCATGAGAGATAAACTCAAATACTAACTACGAGAACACAACTCATCAACTCTATCTGGACTTCCCATTTTGAAATTCTTCCAAAATCCCCCTTAATGGAGAAATTGATTTTTAATAATGCCTATATGTTGTCTACATATTTCAAAGTTCATGTTTCCAAGAGGCTTGGTAAAGATGTTAGCTACATTCTCCCTTGTATTACAATAAGACTAAATGAATTTCATTTTATTTTATCTTTTATCTTACAAAATGATGTTGGACTTCAATATGTTTTGCTCTGGCATGATAAACTGGATTATTTTCTAGCTTGATGGAACTCTAGTAGTCACATTTGATGCTTGTTGGTCCTCTTCGTTTTTCTCCAACATCTTCAAGAATCCTCCTTAACCAAACAGCTTCACAATTTGCATTGGTCAAGGCTTTGTATTCTACTTTTGTGGATGAACAAGAAATAGTTGGTTGTTTCTTGCTACTCCATGACACAATCTCTGATCCTAAAATGAATGCATATCGAGAGGTTGATATTTTATCATCGGGATTTCCAACCCAATCTGAATCAGAAAAACTTTCCAACTCAAAATCAGATTCATCAATATACAAAATACCAAAATAAAGTATTCCCTTCAAATATCGAAGGACTTTATTTGCTACTTTCCAATTTTTTTCACAAGGCTTAGCCATAAATTGACTAAGGATGTTAAAAAAATATGTTATATCTTTCTTGTCAGTGGTGAGGTATTTCAAACTCCCCACTAGTTGATGATACAAGGTTCCTTTCACCTATTTAGATCCATCATCATTGTTAACTTGGAATTTTGTTCGAAAGGATTAGGCACTGGTTTGAATTCAATCATATGAATCTTTCAAGGAATTTATTTGCATATTTTCTTTTTGTGATGATTGTCTTACCAGATTCCCTCCAAATTTCAAGACCTAATTAGTAATGCAATTCATCAAGATCCTTCATTTCAAATACCTATGACAACTGAATTTTAATTTCTTCAATCATCATTAATTCACTTCTTATTATGATAAGATCCTAAACATATAAAGATATCAAGTCAATATTCCCATCTTCATCTTTCTTGATGTACAAGTTAGAATCACTTTTTCTTCTCACAAAACCTTTTTCAAAAAAGAATTAATCATTTTTCACATACCAAGATCTTGGTGCTTGCTTCAAATAATAAAAAGATTTCGTTGACCTACAAACAAGATGCTCCTGTCCCTTCTTTACAAAACCTTTAGGATGAACCAAATAAACTTATTCTTTTAATTCACCATTGAGGAAAGTAGATTTGACATCTAACTGATGCATTTTCCAATTTTCGTTTGTAGCTAATGCAATCATAATTATAATTATATTAAGTTTAGCTACATGTGAAAACATATCTTCATAATCAATGCCTTTTTTTTTTGGTAGCATTTTGCAACCAATCTAGCTTTATACTTATCAATATTTCCATCAACATTAAACTTTAGTTTTAACAACCATTTAAATCCTATGTGAACTTTATCTTTAGGAAATTATGTTAATTCCCCTGTGTCATTCTTCATTATGGAGCTATATTCTTCATTCTTTGCCTCTCTCCATTCTTTATATTCTTTAGCTTCTTCATAACTTAGGGTTCTACAACATTCATTACATGAGGCATCAATGCATAATGTTTATACCTTATAGGTGATTAAAATTGAAGTGATGCCCTCCTTAGAGTTTTATTCATTTCATCCTTATTTCTTCTTTGTGGAGTCTCTTGTTCTCTTCTTGGAGTGTCATGACTGCTAGATGCTTCCTGCTCTTGGACTTGTACCTATTCCTGTACTTTTTGTTGTACATGTTCCTGTTCCAATTCAAAACTTGCTTCTATTTTGACATAATCATCAGTATCATGCCATACACTTGTATTATTCATTTTATCACCTTCATCTGCATTTTCATGAAACACCACATCCTTATTTGCAAGCAATCTATGTGAACTAGGATCAAACAACTTATATGCCTTTTGATCATCGGAATAACCAATGAATTTTCACTTTATTGGTTTTGCATCAAGTTTTCTTCTTTCGTCCTTTGGAAAATGAGCATATTCATTGCATCCAAAAATTCTTAAATTATTCACTTTTGGTTTATATCCATAAAATGGTTAAAAATTTGTTTTCAGAAGTAAAATTTTAGTTGGACTCCTATTTTTCAAAGAAACAACAATATTAATGGCTTCAGCCCAAAAACAATTAGAGATATTTTTACCTTGAAGCATGCTTCGTGCACATTCCAATATGGAAAAAAAATGGAGAGCAACATGGACATTTCTAGAAGCCACAGGGAATTGTTATCCCTCATCTTGAATGGCTATGGAGACCACAAGATCTACTCTCAATATCCTTTTGGCATCCATGGTGTGCATAGTCTGGAACAAATCTCATGCAAGAATCCCAAAATATCACGATTGGGTCTCGTGCACTCTTCCCTTGTCTCATTTCTTACTTCAAACACGTAACACACTTGGTATGAGAGGGTGTGTATTCTTGTATGTATTAATGAGATGTGTACATGTTTAATTCCCATGGTATGGGGATTAGAGCATCCTTGCATGGTTGTTATACTCATGGTGATTTCTATGGCTTGTTGATTAGTTGGAGTGACTGCTATGGTGTTTGAAATTCCATGGTATATTTATAGCGAGAGAGAGAGAGAGAGAGAGAGAGAGAGATATATATTGTGGCAAGAATAATTGTCCATGTAATTAGGTTAGTTAAGAGCAGGACGAACTAAAAAAACTATACGTAATGAGTGGGGTAGGGCCTTAATTTTTATTAGAATTAACCAAAGGTCCGGAGTGTGCAATAGTGTAGGGATGGTTCGGGGGCCTGGATGTCGGTCAGGGGTAAGACTAGCCCTGAGGTCTAAGGGCTTAGACAACACGAGTGCACGAGAGTGTAGAACTAGTCTAGGGCCTCGATGTGTGACTAGGTCTGGACTAGTGTGGGGATCTAGGGGTCTGGGGGTAATGGTCTGCATATTTGTGCTCAAACTCTACACCTTGGGTGAAAACACATAAAAGGGTTTATCTTTAATCTGACATGGCAATGCAAGGAGGGAAACACAAGGATGCCATGTGGGTGTCATGCGGTAGACTCTTGCCTACATATTAAGGTATATAATGATAGAGGTCAATTGTTCATAACTTTCACTTTAGTTATTGGTTTTTGATAAAATCTCTATTTTTTGGAAGCTCTTGTCAAGTTGGGCACAATGGTGAAGCCCAAGGTTAATTTTGCTAACTTTGGGAAAGGAAGAAAACTTGTAGCTCCATTTCCATGACACAACCATGGAGTTCAGATCAAAAGAATGTAACACCTCCCACAGAGTTGGTTGAGACGAGGGTGGTGGGAGGGAGCATTACAGTTAAGATGGATCTATGCTAGTATAACGTAAGGTGGATCTCTAATTGCAAACCTTTTCTCAAATTTTTCATTCAAAAAGAGGTTCACATCTTAAGAGATATGATCCCTCTCGGGTAGATTCTGAGTTAAAAGGAATGTATAATAACAAATAAAGTAATTTGTATAATACCGTTCTTATGGTTGTTAAATATATTCTTCTATAATAAGTATATATGTCCAAAATATTACCAACTCAATTTTTTATTAGATTTACTTTCTAAAATGTTTATTATTATTAAAGATTAAGAAAATTAAACATGTTCATAATAACGTCAAAAAATTATAATGATAATGACATCCACTAAGACCATGACCTTAAAAATGAGTGATTAATTGATATTTTTTAATATTTGAAAAAAACGTTCCTAATTCATTATATTTTTGATGGTTAACGTCCACTAAAACCAATAGCCTTAAAAAGAGAAATTAATTGAAATTTTTTAATATTTTATTTTTATTCCTAAATCATTATATATTCTGTTAACTAAAATTAAAAAAATAATAATAATATAATTTCTATTTTCCTATCCATAATTAAATTAAGAAAAAATTATCTCAAACATATATATAATCATTGCATTTACCATTATGCAACCCAAAAATAAAGATCCGTTAAATAACATTTACCACTCTCCCACCCAAAAATAAAGATTCGTTAAATAACCTTGTAAAACGAAAAACAATCATATATATAGATAATCTTCTAAGAAAAGTTTTATTTAAAAATATAACAATTTTTATATTCATTTTTTTATTAAAATATAACATTGCTTATAAAAAACAACTACTAATGTAAAATTATTCGCATGGTTTTTCGTTGAAATGGAGACTTAATTACATAATCAAAGCGATGTCCTTTGAGTGTGAGATTTATAAACCCTTTATCATACACTTTACTTTTCAAATACCATCATCAATAAACATGGGAGATTAAATTTATATTTAAATAATTTTTTTTAGAGGGGTTAACTTAACTTTTTGAGATTTGATCTTTATCCCCTAATACTTTATAATAAAACTATTACTAATTAAACTCCTCATATGAACTCAAATAAATTATTGTTTTATTAAAAAATAATTTATGAATTTAAATAAATTATTATTTTTATCAAAAGATAATAATATATATAGCATACCTTTATATGTAAATCACATCTCTATATTATAATTTTATTTAATATTTATAATTAAAAAAAGGTTAAAAATAATATAGTTTTGAGTAGCAAACAAGGATATATGTTTCCTATATATATAATTAATTTTCTTAAATATAATATGGAGTTTATCAAAAAAATTTAGGTTATTAGAAAATTGTGGAGGTGAACCAACCAAATATATATGAAATTAATTTTTCTAATCATGCGGGTTTCCTACATCATATTGATTTCTTTAAAAAAACATTGCAAAGTGATTTTAACATTTATTCATTATGACTTTATATTGACGTATAAAAGCATTACCCAAGCGTCTTACTTCATATGGACTTAAAATTTTGAACATTTTTATTGAGTTTAAAATTAACTTTATCAGATTTGCACCACAACATGACTAGAGAACTTTGAAACAAGAAAAATGTTACATTCTCATTGGAAAGCGACAACGCTCGATATCAATTTTATCTTTCCCAACGATCTTGGAAATTTTCATTGATGTCAAACACACTGATATATTAATAATTTGAATTCACTCAATACACGCTGTGAAATCATTCTATCGTACAGGAACAAGGAACTATTGAAATATTATGAGAAGAAACCTTACCTAAAATTCCGAAATATATATCGTGGTGAGTATGCGATTGTGTGATAGATAGAACAAGCTACTTAGTGATCACATGGAAAGAGACAGGAAGCTTAGAACGAACATCATCAAGCAAGTGGCCATGATCACAACCTGTGATGATAGACATTGGTTGTCAGATCAATAGAGAAATATATATGAAATTATTTTCTAATTTTCCCGTATTTGTAGGAAACCGAAAAAGCTTGTAGAAAGATGTAGGAAAAGAACAAATTCATATTAATTATCCGCCAACGTTGACGGGTGAACAATCCTGTGACCGCACGCCATAAACGATCCACGAAACAATTAGGAATGTTGCGGGGAAAGAAAAAAAAAAAACCATATGTAATTTCTTGAAATCATATGGAAATTTCTTCGAGTTCACAACCTCGATGTCCAATTTTTCAAATAATAAATTAAAATTAAAATTTACCCGGCAAAATAAATTTGGCCAAATTTGAACCAAAAACTCCAAATGATACCAAATTTGAACCAAAAACTCCTTAGGTTTAGAATCTTGGAATTTGGTAATTAATTGTTCTAATTTGGTCCTTTTTTTTTTGGTTGATGAAATAGGTTAAACTTCATCGTCTGTACTTAGTTAACGAACCAAATAAAATATCCAATTTTCCAGTTTGGTAATTAACTGTTATAATAGGTTAACTATCTTGTTTTTTTTATGGACCACTAACTTGTTATTATAGGTAATAATGCTTAAAACTTTCTAATTTGGTTAGGAGTTTGTTTTTTTTAGGGTTAAGGAAATATGTTAATTATCTTGTTTTTATGGATTACTAATCTAATTAGGTTTCAATAGGTCGTAAATCATGGAAATTCAGATAAGATTTTAAGAAAATTAGGGAGGGATTTTTGTAAATACAGGTTATAGCTATCAAAATTCAATATTTTGGGTGCCGTAAAAGTTTTTGATGGTGTCGAATCCATTTCCACCATCAAAAACATGATTCAAACTACTACTGCAATAAATCTTAAATTTGTTTTTTCCCAGATTTCAGCCAATTTTGGTTGTTCGGACAATTCATCAGCCTCGTAGATAACTCCTATTATACAACATAGAGGAGTGGGGCACTTTTGAGGAAGACCCAATGAATCATGAATCATCTTTGAACAAGGGTCTTCCTATCTAGGAGAGAATTGTCATACTTAGCTTCCATAGAAGATTGAACCATGGTTTGTTGGTCCTTAGAGCACCATAACATTGGTCTAGAACACAATAGGGGTGATAATCAAATTACCAACCTAGATCCATCTTAACTCTGGATCTATCAAGAGCCCAAAGGGATCAAATCTCTCGAGGTGGAAACCTCTTTTTTGAGTGCAAAACTTGAGGAAAGGTTTGCACCTCGAGAGATTTGATTCCTCTTGGCGCTTGATAGATCGAGAGTTAAGATAGATCTAAGCTAGTTTCAATCGTGTTCAACCAAAGAAAATCTATCGAAGATATGATTAATTTTATCAATAATATATAAATAAATCTAATATTAATATACTCATTTTAAATATGGTAAACATGTATGAGATTAACCTAGTCATTTTCATTTTAATTTTTCTTAGTTACCTTAGTTTGTTGAGATGATAAATATTGTTAATAACTTTTATGATGAAAAATAATGAAATAAATTTTTTGAATGCAAAGTGACAATGATAGTGTTGAATGATAGAAAATGTGAATAATAAGAATGTAGTCAATTACAAATAGCCTTCATTGTGATCAATCTCAAATTATTTATTTCTACTATTCTTATTGTCACCCTTGTTAGTTTTCTCATCTTTTCATATCGATTATATGAAAATGACAGTTGAAATTGCAAAACATTTAAATATTTAGCTCAAGTTCCTTTAGTAAACATCATACCTTGTCTCTCTTTCTCTCTAATATTAATAGGTTGAATTACTATAACACAAAAATCAATGTACATTGTCAATAGTTTTTTGTACTTACACTGAAATCAATGCACATTGTTAATCCAATCACTTTAAAATTAATGTACCATCATACATCCAATTACATAAAATCAGAAATCAACATCTACACTGAAATAAATGCATCTAATGAAAAAATTCAAATAAGACTAGAAAATAAATTCTACACAAAAATCAATGCATCTAATGCAAGCAATCAAATAGGCTAGAAATCAACCTCTACACTCAAATGAATGCATCTAGTGCAAGAAAATAGGATTAGAAACCAACATCTACATTGAAATTAATGCATTTAGTGCAAGCAATCAAATAGGATTAGAAATCACCATCTACATTGAAATCAATGCATTCAGTGCAAGCAATCAAATAGGATTAGAAATGACTATCTACACTGAAATCAATGCATCTAGTGCAAAAAATCTTCTTCCCTCTCTCCCCCCTCCATATATATATATATATCCCTCCATCTCTTCTTCTTTGTCTCTCTATCTCACCCCCCCAAACGCACACACTCTCTCACTCCATATCTATCAATCTCTTTGTCCCTCCCTCCCTCTGTCCATCTCTCTCTTCTTCCCTCTCTTCACTTTCCATCTATATCTCTATCTTCCCATTCTCTCCCTCTCCCCCACTTCTATCTCCCTTTCCTCCTGTCACCATCTTTCCCTCTCTCTTCATCTTCCATATCACTCCCTCTCCCTCTACACCTTTATCTCTTTATGTCTTTTTTCTTACCTCCCTCTCTTCCCCCCTCCAACTCCATATCCCTTTCCCTCCATGTCTCCACTCTCTTACATTCTCTCTCTTCCTTACCCTCTCTCCCTTTCTCTCTCACCTTTCTCTCCTCACCCTCCAACTCTGTTACTATATCCCTCCCTCTCTCCTTCTCTCTCCTTCTCTCACCCCTTCCCTCCATCTCTTCTTCTTTGTCTCTTTATCTCACCCCCAAACATACACTCTCTCTATCCATCTCTCCATTGTCACTCCCTCTCTCCTCCTCTCTCTCAATTCCCTCCCTTTCTCTCCTACCTCCCTGTATCTTCCACCATCTCTCTCTCTCTCTCTCTCTCTCTCTCTTTATTTTCCCTCCAATCCTCTATATTTCCCCATCACACACACACACTCTCTCTCTCTTTTCCCTCCAACCCTCTCTCTTCCCCCCATCACTTACACACACACTCTCTCTCTCTCTCTCTCTCTCCAACTATGTTACTATATCCCTCCCTCTCTCCTCCTCTCTCCTTCTCTCCCCCCTTCTCTTCATCTCTTCTTATTTGTCTCTTTATCTCACCCCTAAACATACACACTCTCTCTCCATATCTCCCTTGTCACTCCCTCTCTCTCTCCATTTCTCACTCTTTATTTATTTCTTATTCTCTCCCTCTCTCCTCCTCTCTCTCAAGTCCTCTCTCACATCCTTCCTCTCTCTCCTTTTCTCTCCTACCTCCCTCTCTCTTCCCCCATTTCACTCACTCTCTCACTCTCACTCACTCACTCACTCTCTCTCTCTCTTTCATTATTTTTGTCCCCCCTCTATCTTTGTGTCTCCCTCTCCCTCTCTTACCCTTCTCTACCTCTTACTCCTCCCCCCCTCTCTCTCTTCATTCCTCCTCTCCCCTTTCCTTCAGTTTATCTCCATCTCTCCCTTGTCATTCCCCCTTTCTCTCCACCTCTATCACTCTATGTCTTTTTTCTTCCCTCCCATATATATGTAGAGTTAATATATATCATGATATATTAACATATATTATAATATAACAAAATTAATATTGTATTAATCCAAATTTATTAAATGTAATAATATTAATATTATAATATATTAATATGAATATTAGATTTAATAATAATATTATTATTATTCTTTTAATATTAATATTAGGGTTAATAATATTTTTTTGCATGGTATTAATAATATTTTAGCCCACAGTATTTGGCCCATAGGCTTCACCTAAATAAAACCTCTTTTTTTACTGTTCCTAAATATAAAGGGGATTATGGAGTGAATATAAAAGAGGTTTTATTTATTTACCATACCTTTTTTTTATTTATTTACCACACCTCTTTTATTTACCATGGTATTTGATCCATAGGCTTGGTATATAATTAGATGTTGATTTCTAATCCTATTTGGTATATTTTCATTTATTTACCATACCTCTTTTACAAATATGGTATTTGGCCCATGTTATTTAGCCCATGATATTAATAATAATTTGTCCCATGGTATTTGGACCATAGGCTTCAACTAAATAAAACCTGAGTTTTTGAAAATACAAAGAGGTTTATGGAGTAAATATAATTTTTTTTTGTATTTATTTACCATACCTATGTGGTTTATTTATATTTTTATTTATTTACCATATCTCTTTTTTTAGTGTTAGTAAATATATCTCTTGGTTAAGGGGAAGGGATAATTATTAGAAATATATTGATTACAATTGAGACGACATTACAAATGTTTACAAACTTTCTTACATTACATCTACATATGTACCTTATACTGGGTTGTAGAGCGCCTCCCGGCCCAATAACCAATAGTAATAATTACCTACTTTTAATTTGATCATTGAATTACTATAGACCACTGAATTATATAGATTTTTCTAATACAAATCCATCAAATTTCTAATTAAAAAAAAAAAAAACTAAAAAAATTGTTATTAGAATATACTGATTTGATTTAAACAAGGTCGCTACAACAAATTTGATAAAATGTGATGTTGAATTAATAAATAAAAAACTCACTCGTCAGCTCTACGAAATAGAGTCTCAATCAGGAGAGTCTAGCTCTACAAAATGCTCTACATTCTCAATACAACTCAATCAATATACAACATACATGGATATAGGGACGTTAGAACCATACCCTAAGAAATAGAAACTAATTCCTATCCTAAGGTTTCGTGAGCCAAATCACATTAATTAAGGATTCTCCATTATCTTTCAACACTCCCCCTTAATGGAGAAGGGGTTCACAAATATGCCTAACATCTCCCTAAACATTTCAAACTTAATTTTGCCAAGAGGCTTAGTGAAAATGTCAGCAACATTATCACATGTTTTACAATATACAAGATGGATTTCTTTAGATTGAAATTTCTCCCTAACAAATTGGAACTGTGTATCAATGTGTTTAGTGTTCTTGTGAAGCACCGGATTATTAGCAAGTTCAATTGAGCTCTGGTTGTTGCATTTGATAATTGTTGCATCTTTATGTTCTTCCCCAACATCCTGGAGAAGTCTCCACAACCAAACTGCCTCGCATGTTGCTGTGCACATAGCTTGATACTCTACTTCTGTTGAAGACAAGGACACCACGTTCTGTTTCTTATTGCCCTATGCAATCACCCCGGATCCAATGCTAAATGCATAACCTGTTATGGATCTTCGGTCGTCTACATTCCTAGCCCAGTCAGAATCTGTAAACCTTGTCAATCTAACATCATAAGAATCAATATAAATAATACCATAATCTACAGTTCCCTGTAGATACCTTAAAACACCTTTCGCTGCATTCCAATGAATCTCAAGTGGCTTGGACATAAATTGACTTAGCACACTAATTGCATAAGCCAAATCTAGTCTGGTAGTGGTTAAGTAGATTAGACTCCCAACCAGTTATCGATAGAGTGTCGCATCTTCCTCTTTAGAACCATCCCCACACTGAAGTTTAATGTTCTGCTGTAATGGTACTACTGCAGCCTTACACTAATCCATCCTGAATTGTTCTAGTAGACCTTTGACATACTTACTCTGGGACAGAAAATTTTGTCCTGAATCTATCCAGATCTCAAGACCCAAACAGTAACTTAGTTCACCAAGGTCTTTCATTTCGAAAATTTGTGACATTTTATGCTTGATTTCTTTGATCAGATCAAAAGCATCACCTGTAATAATTAGATAATCTACATACAAATAAATCAACACTATGCGCCCCTTTTCATCTTTCACAGTATACAGATTAGGGTCATTTTTACTTTTGTTGTAATCGTGTTGCAGAAAAAAATGAAACTATATTTTCATACCATGACCTGGGTGCTTGTTTCAGCCCATATAACGCTTTATTTAATCTACAGACTAAATGTTCTTTCCATTTCTGGACAAACCCCTCAGGTTGCTCTAAGTAAACCTCTTCTTTCAACTCCCCATTTAAAAATGCAGATTTTACATCTAGTTGGTGAATCATCAAGTGTTTTCTAGTAGCTAAAGCAATCATCATTCTGATAGTGTTTATTTTAGCTACGGGGGCGAAGCTTTCCTCATAATCAATACCTTCTTTTTGTGAATACCCGTTTTCTACCAATCTAGGTTTTAATTTATCTATGCTTCCATCTGCATTAATCTTGGGTTTACACAACCATTTACAACCTATGGTTTGTTTCCCTTAAGGTAGTTCAAGCAGCTCCCAAATGTTGTTCTTGAGAATAGATTCACATTCATGTTCCATAGATTCTTTCCATTCACTACATTTATTTGCTTCTCTATAACTAGAAGGTTCAACAACATTCATCATACTAGTTATAAAGGTAGTCTCCCTATATCTAGCAGGAAAATGAATCTGCCTACTTGATCTTCTGAGCGTTGGTGTGGCTTCCAACCTATTCTAAATTTCCTTTGAATTACTCGGCTCCATTGTGGTATCTAAAATTTATGCTTCTGCCTTTTTATGCTTCTCATGGTTGTTTCCTATTTCTTCACTTCCTTCCACCAAAAACGGAATATCCCATTCCTCATTTCTTTTATCAGATTCATCATAAACCTGCTCATGGAACATGACATCTCTACTAACAAAAATTTTGTGAGTAGAGGGATTAAATAATCTATAAGCTTTAAATTGTGAACAATACCCTACAAAGGTACATCTGATGGCTTTTGAATCTAGTTTTCTTCTATCTTCCTTTGGAATGTGGGAAAATGATTTAGACCCAAATAATCTTAAATGTTTTACTTTAGGCTTGAATCCATATAATGCTTCAAAAGGAGTTTCAAACTGGAGACTTCTTGTAGGACTCATATTTTTCAAATAAACTACAGTATTCAATGCTTTAGCCCAAAAACAATTCAAAAGATCCTTATCTTTCAACATGCTCCTAGCACACTCCACCAATGTTTTGTTCTTTCTTTCTGCTACTCAATTCTGTCGAGGAGTATGGGGTACTGTGAATTGTTGTAATATTCCATGGTCTTTACAATGCTTGGTAAGTTCCTCCTTCCTATATTCTCCCCCTTGATTAGAAGCGAAGAATTTTTATGTGCTTCCATTTTGTTGATTTTCTATCATATGTCTGAATTTCTTAAAGTATTCAAATGTGTGACTTTTCTTACTCATAAAATATACCCAAGAAAACTTTGCGCAGTCATCGACAAACAATATAAAATACGGTCACCTCTAATGACTTTGTTTGCATGGGTCCACATGGGTCGGTGTGCACTAATTCAATTATATCTCTCTTTCTTTCTCTCGAACATAGAATTATTCTCTATGCATCTTTCCTAATGCACAAGCATCACACTCATTATGCACTTGTTTTAATATAGGAAGATCTCTTACCATTTCCGTTTTCTGAAGTAACAACAAATCGGTGTAGTTGATATGACCAAGTCTCTATTGCCATAGCTCTTATGTAGTCAAACTTGATGTTGTTGATGGGGTTCCCATGTTTTGGCCAAGTTGACAAGACCAAAAGATGAGACAACATAGAACCACTTTCAGACCTTAGGATCTAGCCCTCCTAGGTCCAGAGAGGGATCTCTCTATGATAGTCAAAGGTTTTATGTCTTTGAAGCTCAAATGTTAAGGTTTTAGGCTAGTTATAGGCACAAGGTTTGTTTGTTTGATTGTTGGTGTTTGGTTGTTGGGAATCAGGAAAGAAAGGTCCAATATAAGACAAGGATGAGCAAAGAGGAAACTAGGCAAAGATAGATAACTCAGGGAACATCAAGGCCATTGGGAAATGGAGTCAAGAAAGGGTTTACTTGTGTTCAATGTGCAAGCTTTCAGTTGGGCTAGTCATCTAGAGCATTTGGATCTTTAAGGATGATTGATGGAATGCAACATTAAAGACAGAAGGTGAAAGAAGGAAAGACAACCTAATTTCTGTCTATAGATCAGGTCAGAGGTCATTTAACTCCAGACCTACTTGGACATACTCAGAGGCAGCTCTCAAAGAAGGACAAAGAGGTTGCTTATAGATCAGACCAGAGGTCATTTAACTCCAGGTCTGCTTTAGTAACTCCAAAAAAAAACAAGGATAAGTTTGATAGAAGGGATCTTAGAAAGGTTTAATGAGATGGAAAGATCCTAGTGAGGCAGAGACAGGGTTCTAGACCTCCCAGTGTTCTCAACTCATCCAGCTAAATCCTAACAAGAACATCTAAACATAGACTTCATTAATTCATACATCAGAGAGCAGGCAATAACATCCACTACACTGGTTAAATCAATTGAAATCAATATTCAGATACACATCTAAGTAGAAAACATAAAAGGCTGGGAGAGCAGCAACATAAGGTACCTATCAAGGGTAAATCTTATGCCAAACTTCTGATGCAAGCCTGAAGAAACATGATGAAATGAAAGCAAGTCAATCACAAATACAGAGAAAGGAAAACATCACCAGGTGCTTAAGATCAGGATCCAAAGAAATATGCTTGTCATATTGAAAACAACACCAATCAGGTACATCATAGCCCATAGCTTGAACATTCAGTCTGAATACATCAAATCTCAGCCTATCTTACAATATTACATAGAGAACTTGTCTCAAGGGGAGAAATGCTGGCGTTTTTACCGATATCTCATCAACAACCAACAACCACCCTTACAATGTTTCTTTCTGTGCTTTATAGTAGGAGAGACACAAAAGATCGACTGAGGGGGGTAGGTGAACACTAAATGTAACATTAAACCCAGAAATGAATACAGGGCCGAAACCCATTTTGTTCGACTGCTGAGTATTTGATTTTTTGTCACCTCTTTGTGCTGGAGTGATCTTCTCTGGATATGATTTGGACATTTTGGCTGCGGGGCTGTACTTATGATTTTAAACAAAGTAAAATAAACTACCGAGATGTCTATCATGTAAATGCTTTGGTGGTCTTGAACTGCTATTAGTGTGGAAATTCCTTCAGGGACAATGTGCATATTAAAAGCTGTATGGGCGCCCTGTACTTGAAGAAAAACATTCTGCTGATGAATAACCATGATTTTACCTTTTTCTTGTGCTCAGGATCTTTTTCTCGACCCTCGGGGTCTGCAACTGATGCTTTGTCTTTTAAACTTGCTGTTTCAAGGCTCCAGATCTTTTTTGGGTGCCTTAATCTCCTTTTCTTCGTACTGAACACTTTGCCGCTCCATTTTGGCCTCTGACAGGTTAGCTCGAGCTTTTAATGGCTCCAGGAGACTTTTATAAATTTTAAATCCTGTTATCTTTAATGCATGTCCTGTGTTCATCCTCCTGGGTCATTTTCCTTACATTCCCGCTGCTGAAGATGATCTTTCCTGATTTCACTGTCGTTGTGCAGAGGCTGCACATTATGGCGGTCTTTATCATTTTTAACCCTGTGAAACGCGGAAAATGTGAAGAAAACCATTGATGGGGTGAAAAATGAGGTGTGGCTGCAGAAGATGGCCATGCAGATGGCGAATAGGGGAGAAATCAGGGACAACAGTGATAAACTGTTCTGGTAGAGGTCGGGTGGTCCGCGGGATAAATTTGACCGAGAAACATTAAAGAACACGAATTTAAACAAATATACGCAATAGAATGGGCGAATGTATGGGGAATACACATGGGGTGACATGGCGTACGAGTAGCCAGGTGGACGGATGACGTGGAGGCGTGGGCAACAGCGGAATGGTCAACGGAGGATGCGATGGACTGGGTTAAGCGATGCACAGCTTGGATGACTGACGACCGTTAGATGCGGTGCTCGAGATCTAACGGCCTGTGTGGATTCCGCTGCATGATTTGGAACAAAAGTTAATGCGTGGGGAGAAATCGGTTTCGCTGTCGTACAGGGGACACGCAACGGCGTCCTATGGAATCACTGGGCGAGGGTGGTGCTGAATAAACCGGTGGTTTCTGGGATAGTGTGTTGCGGGGTCCACTGGTGGAGGAAACATGGACCGTCGGATTGACATGTGAATGGACGGTGATGGCGGCATGTGAAACAATCAGTGAAAGCGCAGGCGCTGGAGATTTGATTACCACCGCTCGATCAGATGAGATTAACGGCTGAGGTTGCGACCAAAATGGTTTGAGATAGGCGCCTTTAGTATTGGGTTTTGGTTATAGCACCGGGTTCCATGGAAGTATAGGAGCGGGGCTAGCAGAGAAAAGGGTTGAGGCTTGCTGTATGGTTCGGAATGGGTTTTTAAGACCTTTTCAATGAAATTATGATTGAGGCCCATTTTTAAAGCGTTTTAAGGTTAGCCCAAGGCAACGATAGGAGGATGAAGGATGAATAAGCCAAACAAGGGGCAGAAATAGGATTTCAAGGGTATTTCTAGGATAGACAAGGGAAATATTTGGGGGGAAGAAAAGGGACTTTGACCAAGGGGAGAAAGGGAAACATCATGGTATTTGCAAGGGTATAAGGGGCAATGATGGGCCTTTTGAGGAAAGGGGCAGCAGATAGGATTTATACAAGGAAAAGCACTTAGAGACTTCAAGGAGAATGGGTTTTAAGGGGAAAGGCATTCCTTGAAGGCTCCACAACCATCCAGCCCCCAGCTTGCTTGTCAAGAATTTCATAGGGGGGCTAACAGTGGCTCCACATGGGGATGGCTTGTTCTTGAAGGAGTCAAGAATCTAGAAACGATCTTTGGAGCAGGCCAGATGCCTGTTGCTTGGCACATCCCTTTTTCTTCAATTTTAGCTGTCACAATATGGTAGAAACATCAGCAGAAATATTTCCCAACCAATATACCTACCCAGACTACAGTTCTAACATTTCCCTTTGGGTGCATTTGAGCTAGCAGACCCTTTACATTTTATTTTCAAAACAAAAACAAACCTATTCTAAATCTACCTTTATTTCTCCATGAGACCAGATTAGACTGTTGGTCTCATATGCTTCTCTACCTAACCTAACATCTGCTGGGATTAGGCTGTTCAACAGATTCCTTCACCTACATTCTAAAACAGGAAATTGAAAGACAACCAAGCCAGTATTAAACTGTCTGACTTGCTGTGGAGTGAAACAAAACCTTGAAGGCTTGAAATCTGCAATTTACACTATCCTTCTTTCTTTTTGACTCAGGTTTTGAGCGTATTAGAGTCACCTCTTCTCCTTTGATTTCAGCTCTGGTTTTAAGCATGTTAGAGCTGATTCTTCCTTTTCCTTTGCTGGTCCAGGTTTTGAGCGTATTAGGACCAACTATTCTGCTTCTTCTGGCTCAAATTTTGAGTTTATTAGAGCCAATATTTTGCACATCCGAGGTCCAGGTTTTGGGAATGTCTGAACCTCTTTCTTCCTTCTGTTTTTTGAAACATTTTCTCAGTTTTATTTGAAAGTAAAACTGCAATGGTATGTACAATGGAAATGGAACTGGAAATGAAAATTAGCAGAAGTAGTGTTTGAGCATCCTGCCATTGACAGGACCCCCAAACAGCTCTGTACCATCAATTTCTTGTAAGAAAAATGCATTAGGACCCACAGTGGCTTGGATGATATATGGACCCTGCCACAAGCTGTCAAACTTGCCATGTTTACCTTTGTCCTCTCTCCTTGAATCCCATTTCAAAAATTTATCTCCAACCTTGAAATATGAAGCTTTGGCTCTTTTGTCAAACAACCTTTTAATGTTCTCCTAAACTCTGACAGCTCTGCTATAAACCTGCTCCCTTGTTTGCTGCAGATGGATAGTTTCATTATTTCTTCTCACCATATTGTTTTCCTCTATCTGAATCTCCTGGACAAGCTTAATCACTGGAACTCCAAGGCTGGTAGGAAAAAATTCTTTTGTTCCGTAAACCAACTGGAATGGTGACATGCCAATAGATTTCTTCGTGGTGAGCCTATCAACCCATAGAGCATGTACCAACTTTTTATGCCATGACTTTTTGTTCTCTTCCAGCAGCTTTTTGATGATTGTGACCAGGCTTTTGTTGGATGATTCAGCCAATCCATTACCCTGGGGGTAATAGGCAGTTGAATGGCCAAGTGCTATTCCGTACCTGTGACAGAAATCAATCATTCTCTTGGATTCGAAAGCAGCAACATTGTCAGTGATTATTTTCCTTGGACAGCCAAACCGAGATAAGATGAAGTCCCCTAGGAACCTAATGATGACAGAATCAGTGGCATTCCTAGTGGGTATGGCTTCTATCCATTTGGTGAAGTAATCTATAGCAATTAGGATCCATTTGTGTTGCCCAAAAGAAGAAGGGTGAATTTCCCCAATAAAGTCTAGGCCCCATTGCATGAAGGGACCTTCTACGGTGATAGGTTGTAAAGGGAGGGGAAGGAGCTTTTTTCTGCCCTCAAAGATTTGGCATTTATGACAGGCAGTTATCATTTTATGGACATCACTGAAGAGTGTAGGCCAATAGTAACCAACCCTGAGTATCTTACTTGCAGTGGCTTTCCAGCTCAGGTGGCCTCCACACTCCCCAGCATGGAATTCTTGTTTGATTCTTTCAGCTTCAGTTTCAGACAAACATTTCAGCAATAGGCCATTTGGATTTTTCCAGTATAGATTCTCATTCAAAATGCAGTAATTTCTAGCTTTGAGTTTTATGAATCTGGCCTTGGTTTTGGACAGTTCTGGAGGGGCATTGAGATTGGTGAGCACATAAAGGATATCAGAGGAGAGTTCTGAAACTTCTCCTCAACAGTTGGATGGGGAAATCCTTCCTGCTCATCTAAGGCATTTATCATGTTAATGTCAAGGGCCTGCAAGTTTGATTCAGCCATTAACTGGGCCAGGCCTTGACCTTTGATCAACTTGGTGGGTTTTATTTCAAGGTCGTATTCCAAGATTGTAGCAATCCATTTGCCCCTTTTCCCATCAGGGTCCTGGGACAAGATATATTTAACCACTATATTTGGCACATAAGCAATGGTGTGAGAATGTAGAATGTACACCCTAAAGTTCTTTAAGGCCTTTACCGGGGCATAGGCCTGCTTTTCCATAATGTTGTACTTTAAGGGTGCATCCTTTAAGGCTTTGCTAAAGAATGCAATTGGCTGTTCATTACCTTCTGAATTCCTTTGCAGCAAAACTGCAGCTATTGTGTGTTCAGAGGCAAAGGAAAAGATCAGAAAATATTTTGAGAAGTCTGGGCTAATAAGGACAGGGGCCTGAATGAGCGCAAGTTTTACTGACTCAAAGGGTTTATTGGCTTCAACAGTCCACTTAATTCCTGCACCTTTCTTCAACATGTCAGTCATTTTCCTGAGATGCTCAGCAAGGTTGGGAATGAATCTCCTAAGGAAATTGATCTTCCCAATGAAGGACTGTAACTCTGTTAGGGTCCCATTGATTTGGCGGATTGGCGAGCCAAATGACAGTGTAACATCAAATCAAGCTTTGGAGCCCAAGGACCTAGCCTTCCTGGACTCAGAGAGGGCTCTCTCTAT
>JAXQQM020079040.1:0-16006 GCA_034641835.2 Pinus albicaulis
AGAAGTAACATCATCAATAATAGGTTCAACTATTTTCCAAGATCTTAAATGGATGTCATTACATTGTGTAGGGAAAACAGGAAATGTAGGCTGGTTGTGAATGTCAATAACTTGCACAACTTTATTATTGGGGTTAGGATTTGGTTGTACAGGTAGCTGGGGTCTCATTTGATTATTTGGTGGAGTGCTTTATGGTAGAGGAAGTGGTTGTTGAAATTGAGGAAATTGATTTGGAAATGGGAGTTTTTGGCCCCTCCAATTTGAATTTCATTGATTAAAATAAGATGGTTGTTGTGGGGGCCAATAAGTCCACATTTCAGGATCTACAAAGGGAGGGTTTGTTTGTTGCATGGGTGGGTAATTCATCTGATTAAAGGGTGGGTATTGAATTTGGTTAAGGGGAGGGTAATTTGTCTGACTAAAATAAGGATAATTGTTTCAACGATTAGAAGATGTAAATGACATACTAGAATTCATACCTTGTCCTCTTGGTTGCCATTGTCTCCTTTGTGGTAGCAGATAGACTACTTCAACTTCTTCTTCCATTGGTTGCAGTGCTGCCTTTATTCCTGGAAGAGAAGGGCATTGTTGTGTTTCGTGATCTTTCTCACAAAGGGTACAAATTGGTATCTTGTCCAATGGGCATTCCCTTAGTGGGTTTTTGTCTCTGCATTTGGGGCGGAAGATAGCCAAAGCTACTTCTGCTTCAGCCTGCTTATTTTTAACCTGCAAGGTGTCAATTTGTGAAGCAAAAGAACTTAACATTTCAGTTTTAAATTCTTCAAGTAAATTACCTATTTCAGCTTTCATACTCCCCCACCAGCTAATTTATGAACCCTTGAATATGTGGCATCTGGCGGTTTGATCCGTTTCGCAGCCTCCTTCTTGAACATCTTTACATAGGTCAACAATCTCATCATATGATTCTTTATATATACATATCTCCTTTACCAAGCATGTTTAGCATTTCTAAACAATCATCCCTTACTTCTCCTTTCAAAGAATGTTGTTTTAAGAATATCTTTATTTACAACTTGGATGATCAGATCTCTATAGGTTATAATCGTTAGCCCAAAAGTCTTCCAAATTGTTCCTCCTTTTGTACCATCTTGAATAATCCCCCCTTTTCTATCTCTAATATCAATACTGATATTTAAGTGTAACGAGAACAGGTCCTGCAAGTATGTTGTGATTATCGCTTTTGTTTTGGTCATGAACCACCTTAATGCATTTCCTTTTAGTGTTGCTGGAAACAGTTTCAGCTTCTGAGCATTAGTAACATAATCATAACTTCTGCATAATATATCAAATTCAAAAAGAAATTCATGAGGATCTTCAGAGGATAAACCATGGAAGTTGGGCAAGGCTGACAGTGGGATATTCTTCATAGGAGTTGTTCCTCTAGGGAGATCACTAATAGGAAATCCTAGGGTAGAGAGAGAATTTTCATCTTTTCCTTCTCCTTCAGGATCTACTCATCCTCCACCAAAGAATCCTTCGTTATTTCCTTCCATTGTTTGATCTCCTGCTGCACTTTCTCGATCTTCAAAGTTTTCTACTGCCTCCTCAATATTTCCTATTGATTCTTCAATGTTCTCTGTTGATTCTTTAGTACTTTCTTCTGGTTTTTCAACACTCTCTACTGGTTCTTCAACATCTACTATTGGTTCCTCTACATTTTCAGGGCTCAGAACCTTCTCTGATTCATAATTTGATTGTGGGGAGTGTTGAAGATTTGGTCTTCGAGAGCTTAATCTCTGAGAAGATTCAGATTTTGATACAATTTCGTCTATAAAAGTCTTTCTTCCTCCCCTTCCTTTACCCTTGCCACCTGTAGGGTTATTTTTCTTATGGGTTCTACGTCCTCTCACACAATCTGCACATCTAAAAGAAAATCATCAATGCTTTCGAAATCTATAACTGCCTTCCCCGGCAACGGCGCCAAAATTTTGGTCACTTTAATTGTTTAACAATTCAAGTGCCACATAAATTGTCAACCAAGGAAGGTCTAGTTATTTCAAAGGCAATCACACACTATATATGCTCAATTCCAAAAGCAAAGAAAGGTTTTAGTATCTATTACACTAATTATATTAACCACACTATCCACACCTCACTTTAACAAAGTTGAAGCCTACTCGTGTTACAACAAAGACAATCCTTCTATTGCAGAGTTTCATTAAAAGAATCCTAGAAAAGATAATGAAAAGAAATCATTATGTAGGAAGGAAAATCAATCAACTATAACGGAGAACAAGACCCTATTTCTCCAAGTAGGAATCTTCAGCAGCTCTTTCCTGTTATCAAACCATCACACATTCATTTCATAAATAAATTTCTAAAATAAAATAACTCACAGCTCCTCTAGAATGAATTGCATAAACCAATGCGGTGAATGATTGAAAATAGAGTTCTAACAAGAAACACAAGATTTCAGAACTGCATAGATAATCTTCAGCAAACAGGGTTTAATCAAGGTGTGAATAACATAAAAAATTAATAGACTATGGGAACAAATGGGTGAATCTTGTGATGAAGGTGGGCCCTTTCCTTCTCACAAGATTCCCCAGAGAAAGAATTTAAATTGAAGTGCTCAAAACAAACTTTTATTCATCTGTAAAAAAGAAACATATTACAATAGAGTCTTGCTCCTCCTCTGTTCAAGAAAACTGCACCTCTTGCAGTCTCTAACTATCTTCTAATGATGATGTCTCCTCTTTTTAAAGAGGAGACATCTATTACAGTTACATCAGAGAAATCCTATTTTTATCCAAATCCGATCTTCTGTTCTAAACCAGGGTCTTTCTGCTCTTCCATAGCAGAATGTTGTTATGATGGATACAAGAATAATAGCTTCAGAATGGTCCGTGTAACAGCTTCCCCTGCTTTTCTTTGTCTCGTTTCCATGATACTTAAAATACGCCTTCAAAATCGCAAATCACGAGCTGTTTCAGCAACGGGATTTGTGTGCATGTTGACTGTTTCAGCAACGTAATATTCAAAATAGATTATCTGCAGTCTTTAAACTATCTCAGCAACTATATACCTTCGATTAATGATTAAATATAAAATTAATGTAGAATTATATGAAATACAAATTAAACATATAGTCAAGAGAAGAACTTTATATACCTTTTGGGAAAAATGGATGGAAATGATAATGTAAGATTTAAATATGGACTAGAAAGAGTAAAGTGGTGACAAAATATGTAGTCAAAATGGTACATTATGAGGTCCTAACAATTACCGGGCTAAATAATAATTTGGTTAATATAATCAATTGTTGGACATCGGATTCCTTGATTGGTGTGGAGGCCTACTTTATGGAACTAGTTCAAATTTTTCGATGCTTAACATTTATGGTCCCTGTGTGGAGAGAGTTTCTTTCTGGAATAACTTAAGGGGAAAATCTTTCATGAATGACCCAAATCTAATTGTGGGGGGCGACTTAAATTTTTCCTTGGGTTGTTCTAAGGCTTGGGGCCCTTATGCTCAGATTGACCCTCTAGTCGATTACTTCCTAAATATGATGCGGGAAGGGTCCCTGTTTGACCCCTCTCCTACTAAGCTAACTCCCACTTGGAGGAACAATCGAGTGGGAGAGGCCCGCATCGCCAAAATATTGGACCGGTTCTTTTTAAGTGACGATTTTTCCAACAGTCCTATTAGCTTTCAACAATGGGTTGGTTATGGTAGGATATCTAACCACTGGCAGAGCTTTTAACGGAATTTCAACAAAACTAAAAAAGCTAGGCAGCCGGAGGTTATTACGGATTTTGTTTTCATCGGTGCACTACGAAGGTGTCAATGCACTAGTGCATGTCATCTAGAAGGTGGCCCGAGGTAGTCGAAGGTGGATGGACTGAATCATCAAGGTATAAAACCGCACGGGGGCGTAGTGTCAGTCATACAATGCACGAGGCTGTTCTAATTGGTATTGGGATTTTTGCGGTGCCCATACACTAGAAAATTTGGCCCAATTTTCGACGGCCACTTCGTCGCTATTCTGACACATAGTCGTCGCAAGAGTGACAATTCGAGGATGAGAAAAATGTGGTTTTCCATTACGTCGCAATTCCGACGCCTTGACAAAGTGTCGCACTACCGACACTTTTTCTGTCACTTCCAAACAAGCGTCACTTTTCTCCGACGTTTCTAAACTGCCGCCTAATGCTTGTAAATCCATCGCACTTCGATTTGAAATGTGGTTCGACGCTTGGAACGTCGCCTCCGAATTTTCGCATCCCACGCTTCTTCTCGATGAATTTCAATTCCGAATAATGTATCCGATCGCTGAACGCGCTTCTTCAATGTTTTTATACCGCTTCTTCAACGCTGAGCCGCTGCAATTTTGACGTTGCATAAAGTGTCGCAAGAACTACGCATTGCAAAAGCGAGTAAATACCGACACGTATTCCAAAAGCATCACAATACCGAATTTAGAAGAACTTTCGCAATATTTACTTGACGCTACAAGACCGACGAAAATAATCGTTCAAGACGTTTAAGACCGAAGACTACAAAGTACAATATATCGATGGCGTCTAATTAAAAAAAATGAAATTTAAAATGTGGATGAAATATTCAACACCATGAATTGTATACCAATTTTTAAGGAACATACCTCGACCATGAAATATTAATATAATAAAACCACCAAGAATGTCAACTATAAACAATCATATAAACATGGCTCTCTATTTCAAAAAACAGGTTTAAAATAGAAACAGGGCAACATTTTTTTTTCCAATTGTTATGAACATAATTCAACCCTGAAATATTAATATAATAAACCACCCTGCAGCGCTTCGACTATAAACAATCATATAAACATGCCTTTGTATTTCAAAAAATAGGTTTAAAATAGAAACAGGGAAACATTTTTTTTTTCTAAGTAAAGTTAATCTATTAACAGTGGGAATAAAATTACAGCATGACCGAAGTCAAAATAATTTCCCAGACTTATGGAAAATTTGTCATCAAAAAATCAAAAAAGAAGACTGCCCTCATACGGGGAAACCATTCTTGAACGTTTTTCAGGTTGTTGCATTGCCCACGCAGGGGAACCATCGTTTGATATCTTTGAATATTACAGTGTTTACAGAATTCAAAAATAAAAGATAGGTCCAGCACAGTAATATAAGAAAAAACATGCCCAATTAAGTGGGCCGCGAAGCAAGAAAACCAAACTAAGGAGAAGCAGCTACTCATCCGGTGGTTCTTCAACAATTCGGCACCATCCTTCGGCAAACATAAAAATGAAACTTTAAAACAAGACAGTAAATCTCCAATATTTGTTATGAATTGTGGGTGTTCCAATTGTTATGAACATAATTCGACCATGAAATATTAATATAATAAATCACCCCACAGCGCTTCGACTATAAACAATCATATAAACATGGCACTGTATTTCAAAAAACAGGTTTAAAATAGAAACAGGGCAACATTTTTATTTCCAATTGTTATGAACATAATTCGACCGTGAAATATTAATATAATAAACCACCCCACAGCGCTTCGACTATAAACAATCATATAAACATGGCTCTGTATTTCAAAAAACAGGTTTAAAATAGAAACAGGGCAACATTTTTTTTTTCTATGTAAATTTAATCTATTAACAGTGGGAATAAAATTACAGCATGACCAAAGTCAAAATCATTGTCCAAACTTATGGAAAATTTGTCATCAAAAAATCAGAAAAGAAGACTGCCCTCATACGGGGAAACCAGTCTTGAATCTTTTTCAGGTCGTTACATTTCCCACGCAAGGGAACCATCGTTTGATATATTTGAATATTACAGTGTTTACAAAATTCAAAAATAAAACATAGGTCCAACATAGTAATATAAGAAAAAACATGCCCAATTAAGTGGGCCGCGAAGCAAGAAAACCAAACTAAAGAGAAGCATCTACTCATCCAGTGGTTCTTCGACAATTCGGCACCATCCTTCGGAATGTCCAGGATCTACAGGCGCTATCTCCACATTCACGCCATCGCTCCCCTCCTGAAGGCCCGAAAGCTGGGCTTTTTCTGAGCTCAGACCCGTCGGACGGGTGCATTTTTCCTCCACTTGGGCCTCTTCACAGAAAACCACGGTGATTGAAGCTGTGATTCGTGGGCGGTTCAAAGAGAAATTAAAGGAAAAAAGTGTAGTGCGTGTTGTGGGAGAAGGTGAAGCAGTGGGGAAATGAGGAGCAGGGGAGCCCATACGTGGCCAGATCCTAGAACCCGACCCCGACCACTTCTAGTGTTTGGATAGTGACCTGCGTAATAATCACTAGATTGGGAGACGACTCAGTTAAGGGGTTGGAGGGAGCGCGCAGGGGTTGACCTCTGGTGCTACCCCTGCGGCAATGCATCCTTTGACGTAGGCGAGGCATGGGTGCAGTCTCAACAGTGGGCACAAGACGAGACAGAGAAGTAGGATTCCAAGAAAACAAGGAAGACAGACATAGACCAGACCGAGAGAAATGCAGATTTGCACCAAGGTCTAAGCAGCAATTGAACTGGCTTCTCCTTCTCATCATAGTGAGTAGGTAGTGTAACCCAACAACCGGAGAGCATATGCAATTCAAAGGTTGCGGCTTGTCTGAAAAACCATAGCGAAATGCCATTTTATCGACCCGACTGCAATGGCATCGAAGAACGCCTGTTATAAATCTCTCATTGACGAGAGCCAAACGCCGGATCATATTGGAGCATGCCAAATCACTAATAGGAGTGGAGGTCTGATCTTGAACAACGTTAAAACTTAATGCGATTGATGTGAAAACCTTGGAACTTAAATATCCACTGATTAAAAAGCGTTAAAACTTAATGCGATTGATATGAAATTGCCACATCCATGTCCCATCGCCTTAAATGCCATCAAATGCACCTGCATCCAGGAACAGGGCAAATTTTGATTGAGGACACGTGGCAAAAATTGATTGGAGCGGATCTTTTTTTGGGCTGCTGGCGTAGTGGAAATATGGACCCGAAAAAGATTAGGGTGAATTTGATAAGAAATTTGCGTCACAACTCTCTCTCCGTACGCCAACCCAAATTCGGACCCGAGAAAGATTAGGGCGGAATTAATTTGGTTTTCGCATCACAAAATTGGCCGACATCGGCAGACTATTTTGGAACGCAAATTTGGTTTGAATTATGGTTTATCGCCGTTTGAAGTCCGGCGGGCTCCACGGCTAAAGGGTTCATTTGAAGTTTTGACAAAGGTTTTGTTATATGTTTTATATAACGCGCGGTGGAATAGTTTTATTGTTTGTTAAGGTCCCACACTGGTTTTGGTAATATTTTGTTTTAAATGCGACGTATATATGTTTTATATATATATTTCATATATATATTAAAACATTTATAAATTGTGGACCCCAGGAGCATTTTAATAGATTTTTTATTTGCATAGTTTTGTTATGTTTTTAATATATGCGTTGCATATAAAAGAAAAGGGTTGTGATCCTGTTTCAGAATGTAGTTGTAAAGTTTATTATTACACACAATAGAAGTGTAAGTGTTTTGAAGAGCACAGCAGTGCGTAGTTTTAGAGACAGAGAAGAATTTTGAGTGCACTGCGTTTTGCAGCAGTCACATTTTGTAATCCCTCTCAGTGAGGAAGAATTTGTAATAGTTTTTTTTTTAAGGAATAGAAATTTTTCAAAGTGTTGAACTCTGTTTCCAGTGAAGAAATTTCAATATTTTCTCTGTGTTAGAAGAGGAGAGTATTACTCTCTCCATTGTTATTCTAGAATTTTCAAATATTCCAACACATGGATATAAATGAAGGAGATTTCTACGCATCAACATCAACATGTTTTCAGGTCAGAGCTGCCTAATTTTGTAACAAACTTCTCTCTAGATGTCAAAATTTGCAGACACCGAAGATTACTTAGGTGATGCCTAAATTTTCCATTGAATTCCTATTAGAATATTAGATTTGTGACATTGAATTCCTTTTAAGTTTGTCTCATTCAACTAATAAAAAATGTTTTAAGGAGTATAATGAAAACTAGATTATGTGTGAAGCATAAAATAATCATTGATGCCAGAATTGGAAGTTAAGTATAATGAGAAGTAGATACACTTCTCTAAAGCATAATACCGGTTTTCTGAAGCATAAGACAATCATTGATGCTAGCCTTGGAAGTTTGAATAAGATGAGATAAAACAATGAAAAATGCATTCCATTACTTGCATGAAATATGAGTACCGTCTTTTACCAGTAAGCTGGGAGCAAGGTCTAGATTTTGACTGGCATCAATTCTTGTGAACTCAAATTTCACTAAAAACATATTTTTTTGTATTTTTTTCAGCACATGGTTAAAAATGATAGTGCATCAAAATCTATATTGTTGGGCTGAATACATAAGTAATCAAAAATTCTCTTTACCAAGTTATTCGCTTCATCAAAAGCCTCATCTTCACATGTGACACTTTTGCTAGGGATAAATATCAAGTGGGTTATGACATTTTAAAACTTGGTTCACAGTGAAATGCCCAAAAGGCAAGTCTATCAAAGCATCTGCGACCTGTGTCATTTCATAGTAGCGGATGATTTGATATCATAATGGAGGTGCTCCAATTCAAACAGTGTAGAAGAGGCAGGAGCCTACAAGGCAGATCCAAACTTTGGAGAAGAGCAAGGCAGATCCTGGGAAGAACGAAGAATTTGGGAATCTGGGATCTCTTCCAGAGGCCATGATACTAAAGGTTTGTCCTGTTTGTAGATCTTTCTCATCTACATCCAATATAGCCTTAAATGCCCACATAGATCACTGTCTATCAGGTAATTCAAATGCTAAAAAATATGGAACGAATTTTTCCAAGCCTAAAGTGAAGGTGAGAAAAAAACGATCAATCCTAGATATAATTGTTGCGACACCTGTTTGCATGCTAGAGGATTTAGATTACAGTACTAGCAAAGAGAAATCGACCACTAATGCACATCCATTTCCTTTGGATCAGCTCAATCTCAGAGACACCACCAAGCAGAGGCAACATCAATGCAAAGATCTCAACATTTCAAAATTATTGCAAAGATCTCGCGTAGTGGTAATGCATGTATTTCAAAAGAAACAAATAAAAATGCACATTCTAACCCATTCCAATAACCACTGTAGCAAGGGTTTACATCTAATTAGATCCAATCCATATATCGATGGAAAAAAATTAATATAATTACATTTTTCGTAGCAGAGGAAACTTTGTGAAAACAGAAAAGGAATATAAAATGAGGATGTCAAGATGTTTAGATGACTCAGTACAATAATTATTTGTGCTTAGTAGACACAACACTGTATTCTTAATGCATTTTCTGTAGAATACTAAACAGATCTGTCCAAAATTTGAGATGCAAACTGTAGTCTCTACTACGTTTGGAAAATTGGAGGTTTATAAAAGATAAACTGTGAACATAATTGTACCACTATGATAAGAAGCTACCAGAAGCATTCCTTATGCTTCACAAACGTGGAACTACCTTAATAATGCTTGTGGTTGATATAAATACCAGAGCACAGATGAAATGTGAAGAAGCAGTATTAAAACACCGACAATAGCTCACAACATTCGTATACGTACGACGTAATTAAATTAAAAGCAATTGTACCCAAATTACTAAAGATAAATGGCCAAAAATAGTCAATTTTGATATCGTGAAGTTATGTCTTTCTTGGTAGCAAACTGGCGATAGGATGGAAAATATGAGAGAACTAAGTTCCAAGGACTAAAAAAACATGGCCAACATAGTTTTTCCTTGAATCAGAGACAAAACAAAGCTACCCAGAAAAGTGTTTGCCACTATCATCACCCCGAGGAGCGCAAAGTAAGTTGATGGTGCCAACCATTTGACAAAGCAGAGAGAAGATTCGTGGTGCCAATGGTTGTAGCACAGTTTGTTGACGTGAGCCATCATTGTAACAAAGCAGATTGATGGTTCCAATTGTTGTAGAACTCCATTGAGAGTGCAACTACTGTAGTAGAGTAGTTTAAGGGAACCCATTGAAGCCCCTATATATAACAGAGTCAACATTTTCCTATTGAACAAGTTTGTATAGTCAAATCCACAACAAGATCAGATAGCCACGATCCTAAATGAGAACCAGAGCCAAAGCTAAGACAGATTCACATTTAGCAGAACAAGACAACCATAGCAAAGGATCTGACCACAGAACCAGATCATGAGAGATAGCAAGATTCTTGCTTCCAATGTGGAAATGTAGAAACTGTACAAGGGCTTTGATTCTAGAAGATTTCATTGTGACAGTAATTGCTATGGTGTTGTAAGCGCTCATTAGTAGAATCTTAAAGCCACTCTGGAATTCTTTTAACCTGGAGAGGGTTTTCTGTGGTTATAAATCCTCATGTTCAAATTCCATTGCGGATTGGTTATGTTTGATATTATGTTTTTACTATCCGCAGTTTAATTTTCGCACAGAAAATTATCATTCTAAAGCGAGAAATTTTGCGATGTTTCTTTTGCTTCCTATTGTAAAGTATTTCGCTCAGAACTCTACTCATTGTAATAGAGGTCTTGGGCATAGAACAGGGGACTTGGGTTTTTTGGAATCAAACTTCAAGTTAAGATGCTCATCTGAAGAATGGCATAGTGAGCCTTAGCATGGAGTTGGGAGTACCAATTTGAAGTGCAGGTAGGGCATTGTACAATAGACCAGTCAGATTTCTGGACCCTAATACAAAAGTTTCTTCTTCTTTCAAAAATTGTTTCTCATTTTCTGTAACCAATGTGGGTCCTATTCTTGTTTCAATTGGGGATGGATTAGCATTTGTTATTGCTCCAGATGATCACACTCTGGGTAGCCCTGGAGGATATTTGGGGGTGATGAGTCCAATAGGTCTCAATGAACTGTTGCCCTCGTCAAGGAATACTATTTCAGTGGAATTTGATACTATTTTGGATGTTGAACTCCACGATCCTAATGGAAACCAGTACCTTCAGCTCCAGTACCTATTCACAAAAGAGGGTGCCATATTCATTCATGCATGAAGAGAGGGTGAATTGCAGGCATTGCAATAGGAGGTGTTGTTGTTGTTGCATTGGCCACTAGATTGTTTGTCTGGTTCTGTTACAAGCACAGAGTATTGAAAAGGACAGAAAAATTTAGTTTAGATATTGTGAAATTGCCTCGGAAATTCACCTACAAGGAGCTTAGCAATGCTACGAAAGACTTTTTTTGAATGTGATTGATAATCGACAATTGCAAGCAAGGGTAATCCCCTTGAGAAACCCAAAGTTCTGAGCATTTTCTAAAACCTAATGACAGAGTCATTGTAATGAACAAGCACTTAGGTCCATATTACGTCCAAATCTACCAAGCACCAAGATATAAAAAAAAAATCCACATTATCTGCGAACTAAGTAGAAGAGGCAGAAAATGTATTCTGCTTACCTGTTTGAATAGTGGCGGGGGTTTACCACGGCAAAAATTTGACAGAGCTCATGTAGCATTTCTTATCATTGAAATTCTGGCAATATCATTCAACTGGGCAAGCACCTGCCTCAGAGCTCCATGACTAAGGGAAATATCCCTAAATGTTGCAGAGTCTCCAACAATATTTCCCAAAGCCCAAACAGTCTTACACGAACACCAGTTGAACTCAAAGTTGGGTACTAGTTTTTTAAATCAAATTCCAAAATTACAAACATATAAAGATAGTTGGGAAGAATAATTTTATGCCTCAAAAATAAACGTGCTACCTGTTCTCGAAAATTATCATTCCCAAAAGTAAGAAGTTCCACAAATATAGGCAGTGCCCCGTAATCAATCACAACCTTTGTATTCTCAGAGGTTCCTGAGACTATATTCGTCAAAGCCAAAGCTGCTTCAAACTACATTATCAATCACAAGGTATCACCATCAAAGCTATAATTTTAAGATAACAATTTATCTACCATTGGAACTATAATTTTAAAATAGATACACCTAGTGATATAGACACCTAGTGAGAGTAGAGGTTAGGAAATTATAATAAGAATTATTACAAGATATCACTCACAGTGCAGCTGATTGTTCATTGTCTGTTGTAACTATAATTTTAAAGAAAATACACTTAGTGATATAGACACCACCAAGTGAGAGCAGAGGTTATGAAATTATAATGAGAATTATTTCAAGATATCATATTACTCATAGTACAGTTAATTTTTTATTGTTTGGTGTAATAATTGTTTATTATTTATAAACACAATCAAACATATTATGAGGGACGGTGATGAAATTGACAACGGTCTCATAAAAAACCATAACGGGCACATCCCCTGGCAAGATAGACTCTGAATAAGAAAGAAAGCAAAACAAAGTGATTACTTACAATATCATAGGCTTCCTGAAGAACAAGATCCAAAGCAGCATCTGTAACCCCTAAAGCAACACCTCTCTCTGCAAGACGAATCGATACATCTTTCATATGTAGTCTAGCAAATTTTCTGAGCTCATCACGAGAAAGAGGATCAAATACAACTATCTCATCAAGTCTATTCAATAGCTCTGGCCTGAAATGTCTTCTAACCTGCAAAAATATTCAAAGGCATGTCAAAGCACTACAACCAACTTTGTGATAAAATTATATGAAAAATATGCATACAAATAGTCCAGGAGAATGAAACGGAAGGTGTATTGGCAGTTGCTGAAATGCAGCAACTAAAATGGCAGGTGTATTGGCAATTGCGGAAAAGAAACTACTAAAATGGAAATTCTGTCGACGGTTGCAGGTGTGTGGATTGTTGCTGGTATTTTCAGACCGATTCCATGGAAATATACCAGAAACCAGTGGTATGTCAAACCTAGAAGGTAACCCGAGAGACTGTGACCATTAGATTAAACAAGTAACAGGTGTCGTGCCTAGATAAGAAGTGTTGACGAAAAAAAATTGATCTCTTTCATAACAGAAGGCCTATCAACCTAAATATATAGGACATGTGGCACTCCATGATAAAGACACATGGTGTGTAGATTTGAGTTTTTCAGGTGGTCAAGTGGGCCGAAAATAGGTGAAATGTGGCACCACTCAGAGATTGACATGTGCCAATTGGCATGCTCAAACAATGAGGTGATGCAGGAATGACATGAGGGAGAAAATATCAGAAAAGCCCCAAATCTGGGGAACTAAAGCTCATCACCAACCTGAGATTGACAACTTTACATGATGTAACCTATGAAATCATAAATGGATAAATCATAGTAACAATAAAGTAACCTATTTAACAATAAAGTCGGATTCATCCTGGGAGTGGTAATGGGAGAAATCATAGTGAACAACAGGAAACATGCATAGTTGCTTACAATCAAATAGATGAAAAAATACATACAAAAAACCTAGATAATAATCATGAACAAGCTTAATATTGAATTATGAACTGTAAAGGAACTTACAAAATGTGACATTATGATACTGGTCAAGTGCACAAGAAAAAATATCCTAGACATGACCTTGGTTGACAAGTTGTATTGCTCATGATGCAAGAGGATTTGTACCTGCACTGCCAAGTCAATCAAAATCCATCATTGTCTATACAATAAATACAAGTAATTGATGTAGTATTTTTTACTCTAAGATGCATTCTTATGATAATGTTAGAACATATTTTGAAAATGTCAAAACATACCTGAATAAGCCCCTCTTCAATTCAAGAACAATTTATTGGAGTCACATGAACTTGGAACAAGCCTCCCACGATCTGAAAGAGTAGCAACTAAGTCAACAATGAATTTTTTGTTGCTACGTTGGATCGAGGGAGGTTTGCTCCGAGATTAAATCGCTCCAATAAATTATTCTCTACTAAACAGGGCCAACCACGTGAAGGTGGAAGCTCTTATGCCCCCCCTCCGCCCCCCCCTCACATCACTCTCAATTCCCCAATACCCAATCTATATTTCATTTTTTACTTTCATGAGCATAAAAAAAAATATTCAATAACTAATCAAAAAAAAAAATCAACAAAAAGTACACAAGGAAACATTGAAATTAAAGCTTGACATAAAAATAGTATGATAAATGAGTTTTTTATATAACACAAAAAACGTTCCAAGTATGGTAATGTTTGTCTTATAATAATACAATATTTTACATTATCAAATTTTCTTTTTCTTCTTCCTATTTCTAAAGCTCCTAATTACATCATCATTATCATCGTGCTCTGCTCCTGTTTTGTGCATTTTGACCCGCACTGCTGACCTAATTGCGTAGTCATGATGTCTAGTCTCATCCAGTGACGGGGCATCACCTACAAAAATAGATAATATTAAATTTTAATTGTCAGTTTTTAAATATCATTGAACTAGTTCGGTAATATTATTAAAAAGAATTGCAGTGAGATTATTTACCTGGAGCACCAGTTGTCGCCATTGGGACTGTCGCCCTGTCTTCCTCTCTTGTGATAAGATCCTCAAGGGAAACATTCTTTGTCATTTAAACAAAAAACGTTATAAGGACAACCATCAAGGTATAATTAGAAAAAAATATAAGTGGAAATTAACTACCATCATGGCCCTCACTGATAGTAGCATTGTCGGCCTGGTCCCCACTACAATGATCAGGTTGCATGTGAGGAGCATCTACATCTGGCTCTAAAACTGGGTTATTTTCCTCGTCGGTAGTGCTTCTCCCCTGATTTAAAAAAATTTGTTAGACATTAAATTTATGGATGAAAACAAACATATTGAAAGTTTAATGTTTTACCTTATCAGGCATTCTGGATCTTGGGACCTGCCCGAAGCTTCTGCGACATTCAACTATGGCTTGATAGCCGAAATGGAAAGTGATATTTTTATCTTCCTCTATAGTTTCTGTTCCGAATTCATCACCATAAATTACATATGATTGTGTATTTTTAATCATATTTGATAGGATTACGAAAACGTTGGAAGGAAATACAATTAATTATAAGATGTTTAGCTACTTAATTGAAATTCTTGTGGCTAATTTCAAGTAGCCACCCTGGCCTAGCTTGTGATGGCCCTTTTTTTCAATCCTAGCTTTGGTTGCCTTTGAGGTGTCAGGCAACCTATCATTAAAATATTAAAGTCAGATATGACGTAGCACACTTTTATTTTAGACATAGAGAAAATTAAAGCTATTGAATTAAAGTTGTAATTTACCTTGCGGGTCCAGTTGGCATTTTTCCTTCTTTCTTTGCCCTTTTCTCTTTCCGTCATGGATGAGTGCTCTCCACTCACTCTCTGGAACTGTGAGAGGACGCTCGTATCTAGGGTTAAATTGCAATTGCTTCCTATAGGTGTCCCTGGTATAATTCAAATATTTTCTGGCTACCCAAGCCATCGTTGTTCCGTCAAATGTGACGATCCCAAAAGGGCTTCTAGATAATCTAGAAGTTCTTTTTCAGGTTGGAATTATGGGAATTCCACCTTATGTGTATGTTTGGGCAAAAAATTACCAACGCATGGCTCTCCAAAAACCTGTAGAACTCATTGTTTCCTACACATAAAAAAAAAATATTATCATTAATTTAAAAATAAAAATCATGATAAATATGTTTTAGATAGAGTACATGAAATAGTTAAAATATTAAAATTTACTTGGGAGTTGTACATGCTTTATAAGGACACCTTCATCGTTCACCAAAAACATTCCATTAATGGTCCCTGTGGATCTGACACGTGTAGCTCCAGGAAACACAATAATGTAGTTGGCCATATCAGCCTCATCACTGCTAACACGTTCAGCGGTTGGCTGGGTGTTTGCTTGGGTAGGGTGTGTTTCTTGGCTGGCACCTAAAGGAGTAGAAGGTGTATGAGATGGTTGCTAGGCAATCTCTTGCCCTTGTGTCCCACTACCACCAACATTGGGTTCAGCAAGTGCCAGAAAACGCTACATACAAAAGAACTTTTTGTTAGTTTAGTCAATGTAAAAATTAAAAATCAAACTATCACAATTCATCTCATGCAAAACAAAAAAATATCCTTTTGACTTTTTATTATTACCTGATATGTTTCTAGCTGGGTCATAAGTTTTTTTATCCTCTCT
>JAXQQM020086805.1:0-31277 GCA_034641835.2 Pinus albicaulis
TTTAAATGCTTTGCCTTTGTGGTCCATTGTTCTACTTTTGCGTTCTCGCTCTCCTCTCCTTCCTTTTTTTTGTAGTGTCTTGCGAAGTGGCCATAGCCATGACAGTGCCGACATTTGAAGGGTAGATGCTCATAATATAGCTCTTGGATGTGCATCCATTCAACTGTTGTAAGTTTGATTTCCTCTGGTAACCCTTCCTCCAGATCAACCTCCACACAGATCCGTGCGCAGGAGTATTGATATTTTCGAACAGCTTAATTGATATACCTTCCAAGCGAGTTGCCGATAGCCTGCAGAGATTTTTGATTCCAGCAATGTAATGGGAGATGAGGTAGACGGACCTAGACTAGAACAACAGACGGAACGTCCTGGGCTGGGTCGAAGTCAGGGGTCCATTTGTTCAAGTATAAACCCTGAGGCCCCATGAAGTAAGGACCATCTCTGAAAATGATATTTTTGTCATCCGAGCTTTCAAACACGAACACATAGAATCCTTTTGCAACAAAATGACTCTTGATTCCTTCAGATATGAGCGGCGTTCAATTTCTCTGCACGCATGCTTCAACGGATTTGGGAGAGGGCCAGAGCCCAGTAAATTGTCCGATGAGCCCTCTGTCTGCTAGATTGACTGTAGATCTGCAAGTTTCTGCTATTGGCAGTTCTACAATTGGGATGCAGTCCATCTTTTTAACGAACTTCTGTTGTGCCTCAGATATTGGTCTCTTGTGAGATCTAGCAATGAGCTTCTTGAATGCAATCAGTTCGGGCAGGGGAGGGGCAGTTTCGACACCCCCACCGGCCTCCATTGGAGCTGAACCCAGAGAGAAAAGAGCAGAGGCGGCGCTGCTAGGTCACGTTCGCAGCGCAACAACTTTAATTTATATTTTAAAAATCATTTATATTTTTTTAATTTTTAAATTTGATTTTAATTTTTTTTTTTTTTTAATTTAAACTTTAAAAATTTGCTTATTTGCTTATTTTTTTAATTAAAAAAAATGATTTTTTTATTATTATTTGAAAATTTGTTTTTCATATATATATGATGATGATGATGATGATGTTGGTTAACGTCCATTGAGACCAATCTTTGGTCTATCGGAACTAAAGAAAAGAGTTTTTTAGTTTGATTTACGATTTTATTCCTATGCTCAAAAAGCTTGGAGAGAAGCCTCTTTAGCTCACTGTAATTTTGACATCTTAAAAGTATAGGAAGGTCAATATTGCAACAAAGATTATGAAATTGAGATCTAATGTGGTTGTACGTCGGGCACTCTAAGAGGAAGTGATTTTCATCCTCGATGTTCATATTCTCATAGAGATGGCAGATCCTTTCCATCCATGGTGTTTTAGGAATTGTCCAACGACCTGTTTCACTATGGAGCTCATGAGAGTTCGCTCTAATCTTGGCTATATTAATTTTCTTCTTTGAGCTAGTTAAAACAGATAGATACTTTTGATCTTCTAGGTTTGGGTTGATGACCTCCTTATAATATCTTAATTTTATTTTAGCTGCTATATCTTTCTCACACCACATTTTTTCTTTGAACTTAGAAGTAACAATTTTTTTAATGTTATTAATGTTTTGCATTGCAACATTCCCGTCGATCTCCCAATGGTTTAACCAGGCCCTGGTGTCTTTATACCAACCTCGTTTAAGCCTTAGGTGGTTTTGGCTGGAATTTAAAGCTAGCTTAGGAAGTCTATGGTCTCCTATGCTATTGAGCTTGTGCTTGTCTTTATATATATATATATATATATATATATATATATATATATATATATATATTATTCTTATTGTTTTAAAATTTTTATTTGAATGTTGCTTTTAAATTTTATTTTTTATTTAAATTTCCGAATTTTAATTATTTTTTAATTTTAGTATTTTGATTATTTTAATTATTTTAATTTTTAATTATTTTTAAATTTAATTTTTAATTTTATAATTTTCTTTAATTATGTTTTTTTTAACTTCAAAAAAAAATTGTCCTTTTTTTTTGTTAATTTTTATTTTTTGTCCGAGATTTTTTTAATTGTCTTTTTTTAATTTTTTTTGTTTTTTAATTTATTTATTTTTTAAATTTTTTTGTTTAAATTTTTTTATTTTTACAAGTTATTTTTGTTTTTATTTTTACACTTTTATTAGTTTGCTTTCATATATATTTTTTTATATTTGATTTTTTTTGGTTATGTTTTTTATTTTATTTTATTTTTACCTTATTACCAAGATGAAAATCACCACTCTAAAAAAAAAGGATTGATGTTGAATTAAACACTTGTTCAAAATTAGCATGAAAATCATTAATATTTTAAAACAAATGTTCATACTTGATAAATAAAAAAATTTAAAGTGCCAAAAAAATGAACATTTTTCACAATCGACATGACATTTAAAAAAAAATCAAGGAAAATTTAAAGTTTCAAAAATATGCTAAAAAAAAACAGGTTATTTTACATCACCACTTTTCAAAATCGACATGAAAATCATGACATTTAAAATAAAAATAAAAAATTCATAAGAAAATTTAAAGTGCCAAAACAATGCTAAAAAAAGGGGGGTGATTATGCACCACCACTTTTCAAAATCGGGTGTTTTTTTGCTACCTCAAAAAAATGGGTACCATGTAATTTTCTTGTTTGATTGTAACGGTGTTAGGTGTAAACAACATATTTAAACATATGGCTCTCTTGATTATCTGAGAATCTCTAAGAAGCATTTATCCCCTACATCATAAGCTACATTACCATCTATTTGACCATAGATACATTTTGTATTCATTTACAAGTAAAAACATAAATAGAGTTATACATCATCACTGATTGAATACATGCTTATAACCAACACAATAACAACAAAAATACAATGGATACAACATCAATAAAATCCATACATAAACTAGTACATTTGCATACTGAATACAAGAGGAATGATATATATTCATTACTTAATGTAAAAACCATCTGGACATGGGACTTCCACGTTCCACCTGACCATAGATTGGCTGATACAAATATTACTTCAACCAATCACCCTCATGCCATATTCCAAGCATGAATGTGGGATCTCATCAAACACATCAATCACAATCAATCTAGGGCTTCCAGAGGCCAAACCGCCTCAACCCTCAACCAGTGATTCCACCTCACAGTCAAACATCACAACCATCATGGATTTCTCTCTATCCAAGCTCCTCCAGGGCTCCAGAGTGTTTGGTCCAACCAAGGCTCTAGGACTAGTAACTCAACCCCCAGTTGTTTCCAAGCTCTAGAGCATTTATCCAACCAAGGCTCCAGGACTAGTAACTCAACCCACCTACTAGGTCTCCAAAGTGTTTGTCCAAGCAAGGCTACAGGACTAGTATCTTAGCCCAACAGCTGTCCACCGGGATCCAGAGAGTTTGTCTAACCAAGGCTCCAGGAACTAATAACTCAACCCAACAACTAAAGTGTTATGAACCCAACTCACAAAATAGATGAAAAGATAGATCAACGACTTAGAAATAAGCCTCTTCGAGGGGGCATCCTCATTTACATTACATATATGAACAATTCTTGGAAGATATAAATAAAAAAACCTCCTTTCTATATATAGGGGTCCAATGGGTCACAATATAATCCTAGATGACATGAGAATAGCAATGTAAGGGCACAAAAATAGCAATAGTGGGCTTCTATGGGGAAAAATAATAAAGATATGGGGACTACATGGGCATAATAATAACAATAAGGGGGCTATAATAGCAATAAAAATAAGGGGATAGACTAGCATTATAGGGACCTAACATGCCCCTCTCCTTCAAAAAAGTGTTTTTCTCAACGCTTGATTATTTCTAGATGCTTCTGTATAAAATTCTCATCCTCCCATGTGGAATCTTCAACGGGTAAGTTCTTCCACTTGTTGAGATACTCTGAAATTGATCGATTTCAGATTTTTCGAGTTCTTGTTTTCGTAAATGCTTCATTTTCAAATATGATTTTTCCTTCCTCGTCAAGTTCTGGAAATATCTTTTGAACTGGGAGTTTGTCACATATAACCTTATTTAAGCATGCAACATGGAAAACTGGGCACACTCGGGAAGATGTAGGCAACTCCAATTTGTATTCCATAGTAGCAATCTTTTGCAGCACCTTGTAAGGACCATAGTACTTTAGTGACAATTTATTATACTTCTTAGCTTGATTCAGGGACATTTGTTTGTATGGTTGTAGCCGTTAAAATACCTAGTCACCTACATCAAATATTCTTTCATTGCGATGTTGATCTACCTGTTGTTTCATTTGATTCTGCACCAAATTTAGGTTATCCTTTAAAAGTTGGATAATTTTTTGTTGATGCTCGATGTGAAATTCCATTGATTTATCAACCATATTAGCTTTCATTTCATCCTTAAAACCATCCACCTTAGCCTCCATGTATGCTTTAAACCATCTATGTCATCTTTGGTTGCTCTTTGTGAGATCGAAATTTGTTTCACTTGGTACTGTAATATTGATATATAATATTGTGATTCTTCCTCTTCATGCGTCATAGTAGAATTTTTTGAGGGATTAATCGGTGTAGAATTATTTTTTGGAGGCATTATAGAACCCAATACTGGTAACAATGCTTCAATATTTCCTTGGAATCACTTCAACTACTTTTTCAAACAAAAGTTATGCAATTTAAAAAAAAAATACCCACATTTTTCTTTCTTTTAGGAGCTTGATATTGCAACGGTTGTAACTATATAATTTAGGATCCCCAAGCTTTGAAATTTAGTCCTATAGTAGCCCCCTGAGTCTTCTTTCCAATGTCATAGGTCAGACCTAATTTGGATTCTTCAACACAAAGTAATGCTTAATCTCCCACAATGACCTAATTATGGGATGATTCAGTAGATCAAACTTGTACAACGTGCCACGTGTCATTGTTTCATATTTCAGCTTTGAATTTGATACACAAAAAACTACATTTCGTGCACGTTTGGCCACTTTTTACAGAATTTGAATCCAATGCTCAGAGAGAAATTTATGACGATTTTACCAAGGTCACCTCTTTGAGATGAAATTTGGGAGCCTACAAATAGCCTAACTTCCTCTAATCGTATCTCTGAAAATATAGCGAACCAAGATCTGAAATTTTTACAAGACGCTCATCAGCAGTTCGAATCAAATGGTATTGTTTTTAGCGTTTGAACCTACGTAGAGATAAAGTTATATACAAAATTCCACGATGACCTATTTGAAGCAATGAAACCCTAGAATCCAAAGCTCTGATACCAAATTTTATGAACCCAACTCACAAAATAGAAGAAAATATAGATCAATAACTTAGAAATAAGCCTCTTCGAGGGGGAAACCTCCTTTAAATTACATAAATGAACAATTCTTGGATGATACATATGAAAAAACCTCCTTTATATATATAGGAGTCCAATGGGTCACAATATAATCCTAGTTGACATAACAATAACAATGTATGGGCACAAAAATAAAAATAGTGGGCTTCTATGGGGCACAATTCTAACAATATGGGGATTACATGGGTACAAAAATAATAATAAGGGGGCGATATTAACAAAAAAATAAGGGGATACACTAGTATTATAGGGACCTAACATAAAGGAATCATGAGAACCAACAAAAAACAATCAATGGAATAAACCCACAACACCATGGCTATCTAGGATATGGTAAGGCTAGGAAAATCCACATGCATACACCATGCATGCGAAAAATAGTGAGGAAAACATACATGTAACTTAGTACCTACAGTAAAATCCCACTATGGTTGTTGATCCCTATGTTTTCTTATGCTTTCCTACTCTCTTTTTTTCCTTCTTTCTCAAAATCACCAGGTATCCACACTCTCCAAGAGCACTCCAAGAAAACTATAAATATACAAGAGTATGGCATAGAGAGAGTGTTGTAGACAATTTTTTCACTCCTAGAGACAGCCTAGAGTTGCCATAGACCAATGCCTAGGACATCTTAACATAGCAAGGAGCTCATAATATAGCTTGGGTTGTCAATCCAAAAGCTCTCTTACTATCTCTTGCAAAACAAAGAAATTAGTTTAAATGGAACCAAACTCTCTCAGAAGCTGATACAAAGATAAGAATAATGTAGGAACAGCATGCAAAACTCCAATACAAACGCATCAGACAATTAAGAGACAGCTTACTGCAAAGAGGGCCAGTTCAAATAATATGCCATAGAAATCAAATATCAGAAAATGAATGCAGTGAGGAAAACATGAAGGAGATACTAGTTAACATGAGGCTGATACCCAGATACACAACATAACCACATATGGGCTTATCCAACTAAGAATCCATACATGACAATGGCGTTTTAAAAGCACCCTCCTCAAGTAACTAATATAGCAAAAAATATGAATGACATGAACATGGAACAATATATCATGACTAGGCCTATTTAAAGCGCTTGACTAATCCAAGTATGGGCACCAACTAGGATGAATCCTTACTTAAGATCAGTGAGCCACTCGCATTCTAGAACATGATACAAGAAGATAAATAGCATGGAATGAGATTTTATATTAACACATAAGAGAAAATTACATACTGTGAGATACCAAAGACCAGAATCCTCATTACAGTTATAACTCCTCCTCACTAAGACCCTACGGGCTCCGAGCCTTCATACAGAAGTGTTACAAGATGTATACAAGAACTTCTCACTGCACAGTTTACTGATAGAAATCTGGAACCCTTACCATGTCTTTCTTTCTGGTTTTTATAGAGGAAATAGAAAGCTCTCGAGAATGAGGTAGGTGATATACATTTAATGATCTAATTTAAAACAAACTTGAAAGAAAAACCCGCCTATGCTGTTTGACGGTGCTGAACTGGTGCAAGTAATCTGCTGCTATTTTATGAAATAAATGTTGAGGATAAAAATCTCCTCATGAACAAGACATAAAGAATAAAATATACAAACGTTCCGTACTTGACTGAAAGAGAAAAATTTGCTGCAATAAAACCTTGAGGTTTCTTGTATTTGTACATGGTACTCTCGGTCCTCTAAATTCAAATTTAAACCCCAGATCTTTAATGCAGGGCTCTGTGTTTCTTGATCTTTCGCTGATATTTCATGTTGCCCCATTAATACCCTCGCCTGCCCAAATCTGTCTCTTGATTTTCTTTGGAGGGTTCTATAGATTCATATCCTCGCTTTCTTTAATGGTGGTCACATCGTAGCAGCTCCCGGATCTTTTCCCATCAATTCTACTCCTGAAACATGGTCTTGTCGTGCATTCTCGGCCTCTGTAATGGAAATGACGAGTCATGATAATTTTAGCCATGGTGATCCTGCAAAATCAAAAACCCGTTAAATAAAACCAATCACAGGGATGGAGGACATGGAGATGGTGGAGCGGGTTTACAAAGAGGTAAAACAGTGCAGGGTGGCGGAGGAATTACAGTAGGGTGAAGAAAACATAATAGAATAGTGAAGAATGAACTGGCGGAGGTTTGTAATGTAAAAATGTTCAAATACGATGAATGAATTGGATATATGAAAGGTGGAGGTATGACGCAGTGAACACGTGAAACAGATGACGAGGATGTACGGAGGACAGGTGGTAGGACGAGACAGTGAACACGTGTAACGCCGTCGTGGTGGGAGGCTCGGTCAGTAGGTGGTCAAGCGGATGATATGGGCCACACGATCTCTGAATGAGATCGACGGTTAAAATGAGCCGGAGGGCAATCAAAGGTGGGCCAGGGACGCAATAGATGTGAATTAAAGCGCGTGCAGCTTCGAGGCATGATGGCCGTTGGATGGAGGCCTCGAGATCCAACGGTCACCATTTATTCCGCTACCCAGCTTTCGTCTGGAGGATAAATCGCGAAATGGGCGGTTTTCGGGCCCGTACAAAAGACACGTGGCGCACATTCAATGGAATTTCTGGGTTTTGCGGAAAACCACCGTCACGACAAAGGTGGTGCGGAATGAAACCACCAGTTTCTGAGCAGGTGCGGGGACCACCTCGGTAAGCAAACTCCGCTCCGTCGATTGGATCTGATCGGACGGCCATGAATGCCCCCGAAACATTGAATGATTAGCCCTTTCCCCTCAGGCATATGGTTTTGCGCCCGGGTCACATGGAAGACAAAATAAGAGTGGCTAAGGCTAAAGGGCTAGGCCCGATGTGTTTTTGAATGCGGGTTTTTAACCTTTGAAGAGTGTATTTTTCGGGCGGAAAGGGTAACAGTAGACAGAATATGAGGGTTTATGGCCACGATGGCTGACTCAAAGGGTTCATGAGGAGCGTTAGGCCAAAAATTTAAATGAAGGGGAAACATGGATAACATCGGCTCCAGCTGGGGATGGCGTGTTCATTCTTGGACACGTCGAGAACCTGTAGACCACTGATCATCTTGTATGTAGATTCCGCTCTTCAGCCCTTTTGCTTTTTCTTCAAAACTCATTAGCACACATCCCTTATTAAAATAAAAATTGAAACAAAGTCTATATACAATATAATACAATAGGCATACTCTGCTCGAATCAAAATTGAAAATAGGGCTTTAGGAATTGGCCGTTCACAGGGGCATCTAACAAGTCACCCTGAAAATTTCTAAAATAAATGTATTATTACCTTTTAGCTCCATAATCTTAAATGGGCCAAACCAAAGTGGATCAAATTTAGCATGTTTGCCCTTTTCAGCCCTCCAGATATCCCATCTGAGAACCAGATCACCAATTTGAAATTTCCTATCTTTTGCATGCTGATCAATGGTGTTTTTCATTTTCTCCTGATACTCCGCTAACCTCTGATTCACTTGGCTCCGTGTTTCCTCCAATTCTACCAGTTGGTTAATTCTTCTGACCATGTCATCTGGCTCTTCCTGACTTTCCTGCATGAAACGTGCCACTGGTAAAGCCAGCTGTACAGGAAACACAGCTGCTCGTCCATATACCAGTTCATAAGGAGATTTCCCAGTTGCTCTCTTGCTGGTTATTCTATTGGCCCACAAAGCAAACTTTAATTGGGAGTCCCAATTCTTCTGGTTCTCATTAATTGTCTTCTTCAAGGCCCTCACCAGAGTTTTGTTGGAAGATTCTGCCAAGCCATTCCCCTGCGGATAGTAAGATGTGGAGTGATTTAATGCAATATTATACTGCTGGCAGAAATTTACAAATTTATTAGACTTGAAGGCCTGTGCATTATCAGTTACAATTCTAGCTGGATAGCCAAACTTGGATATGATGTTTTCTTCCATGAACTTGATAATTAAAATGTCCGTAGCATTCCTTGCAGGTATGGCTTCCACCCATTTGTGAAGTAATCTGTTGCAGTCAATATCCATTTATGTTGGCCACTCGAAGGGGGATGTATTTCTCCAATAAAATCTAATCCCCATTGCTGAAATGGTTCATCTATATGAACTGGAATTAGGGGCAAAGCAGGCAGCTTTTGTCTCTCAGCAAATTTTTGACATTTGTCACATGCTCTAACCCAATTAAAAACATCTCCAAATAATTTAGGCCAATAGAAACCAGCCTTCAGAACTTTATGAACTGTAGCCCTCCAAATGTAATGTCCTCCGCAGATCCCTTCATGAAACTCTATCATTATATTTTCTACTTCATTTTCTGTAAGGCATAATAGTAATATACCTAAAGGATCTCTCCAATATAGTTGCCCATTAGCAACTATGTATTTCTGTGATTTCATTCTTACAGCTCTGTATTTTATCTTATCACAACTCGGAGGACGGCTGAGTGTTAAAAGATATTCAACTATTTCCTTGTACCAAGGGCTAGTGAGGTATTTTATATGTATCTTCTGAGTGGCCATCTCTAGCCCTTGTTGTTCTTCTCCTTTTTCAGACTCTTCATTTGCTATCATGGATAGATTTATACCTAGAGCCTGATGATTTGATTTAGACAAAATTTTGGCTAGCCCCTGCCCTTTAACCAACTTAGTGGGCCTTATGTCTAAATCATATTCCTGTATTTTTGCAATCCATCTTCCTCTTTTGCCTTCACTATCTCCTTGAACGAGGATATCTTTGACAGCTGCTGTAGGGACATAGGCAGTGATGTGAGACTGAAAAACATACATTCTAAAGGCCTTGAGGGATTTCACTAGGGCATATGCCTGCTTCTCCAATATATTGTATTTCAATTCTGCATCATGTAATACCTGACTGAAAAAGGCTATGGGCTGCTCATATCCCTCTTCATTTTTTTGTAATAAGACTCCTGCTACTGTATGGGGTGAAGCAAATGAGAATATTATAAATGGCTTTGTATAATCTGGCCCAGCTAGCACAGGAGCTTCAGCAAACGCCTGTTTTATCCTTGTGAATGCATCTCTAGATTCTTGGGACCATTTCACCTCACTGTTCTTTTTAAGCATAATAGTTATATGCCTAACTATTTTAGCATAGTTAGGAATAAGCCTTCTCAGAAAATTAATTCGTCCTAGGAACACCTGCACTTCTTTCTTATTCCTGGGTAAAGGAATACTGTTTATAACTTCAACTCTCTTAGGGTCTATTTTCACACCATCTTTAGTTACAATGTGCCCTAAGAGTTTTCCCTCATCTAATGCAAATAAATAATTTTGAGGATTGAGGGAAAGACCATACCTTCTGGATTTTTCAAAGGTTCTCTGCAAGTGCTGAATGTGTTCAGTATCATCCTTTGAAAATACTGTGATATCATCTAGATATACTACCAGAAACTTGTCCTGCTCTCCAACAAAGGCTATGTCCATTGCCCTCTGAAAAGTAGCTCCTGCATTAATTAATCCAAATGGCATCCTGGCATACATAAATGTTCCCTATGGTGTTGTAAATGCAGTTTTCTTCTGATCCTATGGGAACACAGCTACCTGATTATAACCAGAAAACCCATCCATCATTGACATTCTGGAGGCTCTGACCACTTTCTACAAAATGTGGTCCATCTTAGGCAGTGGATAATTATCTTTTAAAGATGCTCTATTTAAATTCCTGAAATCCACACATAATCTTATTTCTCCATTTTTCTTTTGAACAGGAACAAGGTTTGCTACCCATTCTGAGTACCTCAATGGCACAATTATTTTGGCCTTCAGCAGCTTCTTGATTTCTTTTTCAATAGAGGGAAGCAGCAGAGGATTTATCTGCCTGAGCTTCTGCTTATAAGGCTTTGCATCTTCCCTCAAAGGAATTTTATGCTGCATTATATTAATATCAAAAGTTTTTAGGTCCTGATAAGACCATGCAAATACATCTTTATAAGATTGAAACAACTTCAGATATTTTTCTTTATATACATCTGGGATCTTCTTAGAGAATTTTACAATTTTGGGCTCAGCATCAGTGCCCAAATTCAAGTCTTCTACTTGATTTTCTTCTACTGTTTTACTGTGCTGCAATGGAACATCATTCTTATCAAACAATTTTTCTAGAGGCACCAGCCCTCTAGGTATGATATTTCCTTTAAGCTGCAACACTTTATTGCATGCTATTTTTTCTTCCCATTTGTTTTCTACAACATTTTCAGCTTCCTCTTCTTCATTATTATCAATCTCCATATTGGAGAATTCTCCCACTGTCTCCAAGAATCTCTTCATCTGTTCATCATCTTCAAATACCTGCCAATGTTTAACATTATCTGGGATTGATGGTCTGTATCGTACTTCAATTTCATACCTCAAAAGAGGATTCTGTGGAGGACGAAATGTGCTAGCAGCCACAGCAAGAGAATCTGCCATTTTGTTCTGCTCCTGGGGCATGAACTGTATATTAAAAGCCGAGAAGAAATTTTCCACCATGTCCCATACTTCATTTCTGTAGGCTCTCAGCCGTGGATGCTTAGTTTGACATTGATTTCTGACCTGCCTTACCACCAGCTCAGAGTCTCCCATGACTTTTAAACTTTGTATGCCCATATTCTTGGCTGTCTGTAATCCCAACAAAAGTGCTTCATATTCAACTACATTATTGGTAGCCTCATATTCCAATTTAAAGGATAGTGGGACCCATTTGCCTGTGGGAGAGATTAATAACACCCCAGCTCCATTGCCTTCTCTTGAATTTGCCCCATCAAAATGTAAAGTCCAGATTCCAGCTTCATAATTTTCTGAAGGCTGCTCATCCTTAATTTTGAAGGAGGATTCATACACATAATTTTGATCTTCTTCTAGCATAAAGCATGAAAAATCTCCTTCTTTACTATAGACTGGTGAATTTTCAGAGTTATCAGCCTTAGTAACTACCTTGACGAATTTAGTCTCTCTGTATAACCTCCTCTCCTGTCCACCAAAAACTGGGATGGTGGCATATGTTAAATCCAGCTTAATTGACCCACCAATTTTTGTACCCCAGGACCTTGATAGCAACATGCCAAAGCGGGCTGGGATATCAGCCACCACAATGTCCATGACCACACTCTTTGCTGGAATTTGGGCCAAATTGACCACTAAATCTTTAATCATCCCCAAGCATTTGACTCTTTTGGAATCAAATGAATAAAGGTCTTTATATGGGCATGTGATTTGCAGTCCTAGTTGTTCCATGACGAATAGAGGCATAAGATTATGGGAAGCCCCAGAATATAACATACAATTGTGTAACAGCAGGTCATGAATAACTAGAGACACATAAAAAGGAGGAGTAGAAGGATCTACTTCCTCAACATGTGGGCCAAAGACTACCATGGGTCTTTCTTCTTGAAGGTTTAAACTATCAGGCACAATTGATATTTCAAGAGGGAGCATAAAAGAAGTAACTTGAGACTGATATGCAGGTTGTTTTAGCAGCTCGGTCAAGGGGACTGGAATTTTAATTTTCTCAAGTTCTTTTTGCAAACTAAAAGCAGGAGGGGGCTTTTCTATCACAACTTCTTTTGACTCTTTATTTTCAGTTGAAAATTTAATTTCTTTTGACACAAATTCATCATTAGGAGGACTGACTACTTTTGAAGAAGAAGGAATCTGATCATTAGGCTGCAAGGGAGTATTTAGAGGACTCTTACCTTTTTGTGTGTTTCTCTTTGTTGCTGATTCCTTCTGAGCAGGTGCTTCCTTTTAAGGGGGCTCTTCTTCTTGATCTTGAGTCCGGCTCCTCTTCCTTGAAGATCTGAGATCATATTTTACATTGAATTGTGCTTGCATGAAATCAGCAAATTGCTTACAATAATGATCAATCTCTGCTTCTTCTTCTTCTTCTTGCAATGGGCATTCCATTTCATCATTGTTTGAGAAAGCAAGATTTGAATCTTCTAGTTCATAAGTAGCATCTTCAGTGGAGTCATCTGCTGGACCTTCCAGGTACAAGGGATGTGGTACCTGATCTTGCTGCTCCTTTTCTTCCCTTGGCAATATTTGCAATGGTGGTCTCTTATACTGGGGATTGTATCCTCTGTTTGGAGCATTATAAAAATTCTTGGGAGCTGGGTTCTTTGCTTCTAATTCAAGCTTGACCATCTTCTTTATCATTTTTCTTATTTCCTCCATTTTATCTAAATCCTTATCCTGGTTGGAGGTGGATAATTCTTCTTTTCCCTTCCTTCTAACATCCTGTTCAGCCTTCCCTTTTAATTTTCCAGAGGAAGCAAAGTTCGCTTCCAATTCAAGAGCATCTGACTGAGCATCATCTAGGGTGGCAGGCTTTCTCTCCCTGAGGGAGAAACCGAAATCTGAGTCAAAGGCTGCAATGAAAACAACTTTTGCAGCGTTCTGATGAGGCTTCATATCCGCAGGGAGATTTAAATATAACTTATTAAATCTCTTAATAAACTCCGACACCCCTTCATTATGTCTCTTCTTGAGTGTATTGAACTCAGTGAGACACTGTCCATGATCTTTCTTTTCTCCCCATTTCCTGAGGAAAGTATTCTCCATGTCATCCCAGGTGGTTACTGTTAGCGCTCAAATCTACCTTAGGCTGAAATAAGGTAAAACTCAAGGCACCATCAAACCAAGCTTAGCCTCGTAGCTAGCCCTACGAGGACAGGAGAGGGCTCTCTCCAGGTCTATCTCGGCAAAAGGTCTTCAAAGGGGCTGAGATGACTTAAATGGGAACTGATTTTAGGCTAGTAAATAGATAGGAAAGGGGTTTGATTTAAATTTTTTTGGTTTTTTGTTGAGAAAAATGGAAAAACCAATTTTGGGCTCGGGGATGAGGCCAGATCTTTGTAGAATTCGAATTGGGGCAAGGTAGGCAGTAGTCTTGATGCTTTTGATTATGTGTATAGATGGATCAGAATGACAAGGAGCTGAAGAGGGCAAGGGAGAACAGGGATCCTCTCCAAACTGGAGAAAACATATAAAAATAAACAAATTCAAAGGTAGAGCACTGGAATCAATGGATTCTACCTCATTTACTCATTCATTTAGTTTCAGAAGAAAAAGAAGAAAATGTCATACATTAAACATTAAAGAAATTACAAATAACTGAGAGAACACACCATCAAAACTGAAAGCCACAAGAATCCCAACAGGTGCTGCAAAACCTCTGATCTTTCCTTAGCCAAAATGCAGAAAATATGTACAATAGTGTGCCAAACTTTTCCCAAGAGTCCAACCCTAAAAGTGTCTCAGAAAATACAATAAATAGAAAAGTCTAACCCCTTCCCATGCCTCTAGGGGTCGAGCTCATGCTTCTAGGAGCAGTTTGAACCAATTCTAAACAAGGAGCTAAAATCTAGGCAGCCAAACAACTTGCCTCTATAAGCTAGGAAACTGATCCATTCACTTGATTTTGACTTTTTTGTGAATGAATCATCTAGAACAAGTAAATAATTGCCAAATTTACATCATGTACATCAAATTACATCAAGAAAAACCAAAAATTACATCAAGAGGTGAAACTAGTCCAAACTGGCCGAATTTCTGAGCTGGAAGGTGAAAAACATGCCAAAAACCTCTATGCGCCGTGCTCCAAAGCTCTATGCATCGCGCTACTTTCAACATGTTTTTGTGGCACTTCCTGGAGTCCAAATTGAGCTCAAGATAGCTTGTTGGAAATCCCTAGACGTTTTCTATCCAACCCAAGTGGAAGTTTTCAAATTGGAGGTCATTGGCCCCTCCAAAACTTCATTCTCCCAGAAGTACTTCCTGCTGGTGCAAAAGGTGGCAGAAAGGTGATTTTCATGGTGTTTTTGGCCCTTTTGATCATCCAGAACTTGATGAAATGCTTCGGCCATTTCTGAAAATGCATAATTTACCATGAAAAATCCAAAAATGCAAATTTTTCCTCCACAAAGTGTCCCAATCATAAGCGCGCGTTGGGTGGCGCGACGCTTAGAGCAGAAAAACCTGTTTTGTGACCAAAATTTTCAAAAATGACAAAAAATTCTCCAAATTTGCTGAAATTCGGAGCGAAGATCCCCTATCATGCCTCATGCTCAGCCAACGAAGCCTCGGCCAAAATCCGGAGTGGATCAGGCCTCTTTCGCCGTTTCAGTGCTCTGCTCAACCTTCTCTTCAAGATCTTCATTTTTGCTCTGCAAACGTGCATGCGGGCCCAATAATGACCTTTCATATGATGGAGCATGTCTTTGTCTCTATTGGCCTTTGCCAAAAACTTCTCCAGATGAATGTTAACATGCATAAGGTTGGTCTCTCGCTCAATTGGTGTCATGTCACCAGGTCTCTTCCGGGCCAATTGTCAATCTTCACAGATTCGCCGCAGCTCTACAAGTGTGTGCTGATCCTCCAGCTGTTTGTTCTGCTGCTCCAGGTACTTTATCACCCACTGTGCTCTCTGCAAATTCTCTGTCAAAGTACCAATCTCAACTTTCTGCTCCTGGATGACCTCCCTCAGTTTCGAGCTAGGAGAGCTCGCATCAACATCGATGAGTATAAAATCAGTGTCTCGGCCTCCTGAAGGGCCCTCATCATGCATAGGCCTCTTGCCTCTGTCCTAAACCTGTACCTGTGCTGATGTCAAAGGCGAGACCCCTTCCACACCATGTGGAGATAGTACTCGCGCTGGGCCAGTCATGAGACCCTTCCACAGGGTTGGAATGGTACCCTGTGTGTAATGCCATAATAAGACTCGTGGTTGCAACTTGTCACATACACTAGAGCACTGATATGCTCAGTCTCAGGAATATAAAACTAGTGTGAAGGCTCTCCCTCATCATGAACTACCTCGGGAGGCAGCTGTGGCGCTGCAAAGAAGTCACAGGAGATGAACTCCTCCCAAGCAATGCCCTGTTCTGCGAGCTGATGTACCACCATGATTTTGATCAGCGCTTAATGATATATGTTGTTATGCTGCTGTGTTGGGGTCTTCTTCTGTACAAGAAATGTCATCCGCTCTATGTTACGATACATGAAGTATGGAATGCTCATCAACCGCACTCTCGTGAAGTGCATCAATAGCCGGATGTGATATGCATACAAGCGTGAAAAGCGCCCTTCACAACTGAAATAACGAATGATGAGTTTCATCAATGGTGCATACTCATCCTTCAGAAATCGGAATGAAAATACCCTGCTCAGCTGCCTCATATATCCAGGTCTGATATATGGCTCATAATAGGCTTTATCCAACTACTGCCGCTTATTCCATTCTTCCCCGATGTTGGGTATCCCAGTCGCCTCTGAAATGGTCTCTGGTGACAAAGTAAAATCCACCCCAGCAAGGTTTACACAACCGTTATGCAAATGTAAGACAAATAGGCGAGCTAACTCATGATGATGCTGAGTTTGGGAAATCATCTCACAATAATGGAAACATGACTGACGCTGAAAACAATCCATTGCAAGCGGGCAAGCCTGCAATTGGGTCAAAGAAGTGGGCTCCTCCCTGACACGCCTGCCACTTTTGCCACTTTTGTGAGAGCTCCTTGGCACATGAACCTCTGTAGATGAATCACTGTCCTGCTCATACCCCTGCTCATAAGGTGAATCCGTCTCTGACATGGTGCTAAAAGTATGACAGATATATGCTGATATGGTAATGATGAAAACAAGAGTTCAGTGTATGCTCTAATTCCCAATGTGTCACATATGTATCAAGGTGCTATAGGAAAACCACAATGAGGAAAGTACTGTCAAGTGTGAGGACAACCACTATTTGAGGGATTTAGGAATATGGACAATTTACAAGTGATATAGGAAAACAGTGATAGTGAGGGGAGTATTTTTGGGAATAGGAATAGGTGAAATGACAAAATGTAAGTGAAATCTAAGGCATAATCCTTGAATGTTGTGGCAATTAAAATTTTGTCAATGGAGGGAAGGGATAACAAGTGATAAATTTAGAGTTTTACCACATGGGAACAAAAGGGAATGAAGGATGTGAAACAGTGGTATAACAATGGGACTGTGGTATAATAACAGTGATCACAGCAGTGAGGAAAATGATATAATGATAGCAATGATAAAAGCATACATAACAATGGCATAAGAGTGTTTTGGAAAATGCAAGTTTTGACACCAATTTCAAATGACAATCATCACTCCTCAAACCCTATGGAGAATATTTCGAAGTGGACATAGGGTTAAGTTTTGCACCATTCAAACATTTGTTTTCTCCGCCTTTAAACCACCACAGCATATCCAAAAATCATTGAGCAGGCTTTAACACACTTAATTGGAGGCGAAAAGATGATTTGAATTGAAAAATCACAAAACAGTGATGAATTTAGGCTGAAAGGCTCAACGCGTCGCGCACACTCCCAGTGTGCCGCGCTGGTTTGGTGCGTCGCGCCCACACAAAAATACACTGTAAAAACTTGCCCAGTGCATCGCGCGCTCCTTTGTATGCGCCGCGCCCTAACTTCCAACACAGTCACGGCCCTTCAACTGCCAGTTTGCTCTTCCAACTCAATTTTCGACTTTGCTGTGAAGATTTATGAATGAAACTTGATACAAATGGGTTCAAATAGCCTTTGAAAATATCTTGCAAGAGATGGGTTTAATTTTTAGTTCTTCAAAAACCCAATTCATAATGTTTTTTGATTTGGCACTTTATCCTTTCATTGAACTTCTGTCTTTTGGATTTTTCATTGATTTTCTGAGTTTGGACTGATGAAATTTGTTGATTTTTGCAGGGATGTTGGCGTTTGGACTTCGGCAAAGACCAGAGGCTGCATTTAAATTTTTTATGGTAGAAAAAATACATGATTGTTACAAAAAATGAATTTGACAATTTCTTGTTCAAAACAGAGTTTTGAACAAGAAATGTCCTCAGATGTGTTTGATGATGAAAATTTGAATTAAGAACCTTTTCGAAACCATCCTCATGCCTGCGGGAATTTATTAAATATATCAAAAGACTGAACCCTAGACTCTAGAACTAAAAGACTCTTGTTGACCAAAATAATCATTTATAACCATGGATGACGCGAACTGAACTTCAATGAATTTTGAAGAGTTTTAATTAGCTCAGTAGGTACAAGCATGAGGGAATACAAGACGACCAAACCCTATCGTGAGTCAATGGCATGCCCCTAGCGAAATGCAACGAAGTGAAGTGAGCGAGACACCTAAAAATGATATGCAAAAAGCGAAATGATCTCTGACGGAGGGCTGTAAGGACCGACTCTAACATTGGCTCCAATGGGGATGGTGGCTCCAAGGAGATGCCAAGAACAGCAGATCTCTGGAAGGGTTAGACAGTGCCTTCATCCATTGGGCGATGGAGTCATTATTTCAACAGATAACACAAAACCTTTGACACATTTATTGACTGAAAACTTGACTGAAACCTGACTGAAACCGACTCAACTTTAAAACTGAAATGACTGATAAAACTAACTTGACAAAATTCAAACCAACTAACCTCCCTTTTCAGAATTATAGCCTTCGCTTCGGGCTCCAGACTGAAGAAAAGAGATTAGTACACACTTGCGATGAAACAGAAGTAGAACGATATATACAATGACAATGAAATCAGCAGAAAATACTCAGAAATGGTATCGCTTGAGCAGCCGACCATTGATCGGCCCTCCAGGACAATCATCCCCGTTCATTTCCTTGAGAAGAAAGGCGTTCTGACCACGATACGCTGCAATCTTAAAAGGACCCTTCCAAAGGTTTTCAAATTTGCCGTGCTTGCCTTTTTCCTCATTCCGAGCATCCCACTTCAGGACCACCTCATCCAACTGAAACTTATCTGCTTTCGCCTTCCTGTCATAAATCTTCTTAATGCGCTCCTGCAACTTGAATGTATTTTGAAAGACCTCCTCCCGTGTTTGCTGTAAATGAATCATCTGATTTATCCTTCGCTGCATGGGATCTTCCTCACTACCAGCTTCCTGAAGCAATTTGACTACCGGGACAGCAAGAGAAGTGGGAAACACTGTGTCTACTCCATACACCAACTCAAAGGGAGACATACCGATGGATTTTTTCTGACTTACCCTATCAGCCAAAAGTGCATTCACTAATTTCTTGTGCCAGCCTTTCTTATTGATTTCCAGCAATTTCTTAATGATATTTACCAAAGACTTATTTGAAGACTCCGCCAAGCCATTTCCTTGTGGATGGTAGGCAGTCGAATGTCCCAAGCTGATGTTATACTTATTGCAAAATTCAACCATCCTTTTAGACTTGAAGGCCGCTGCATTATCTGTGATTATATTACTAGGACAACCAAAACGTGACAGAATGTTATTCTCAAGAAAAGAAATAATTACCGCATCCATAGCCTGTCGGGTGGGAATTGCCTCGATCCACTTCGTGAAGTAATCCGTTGCTGTCAATATCCATATATGATGACCTGAAGATGCCGGATGGATTTCCCTAATGAAATCCAATCCCCACTGCTGAAATGGTGCACTAACTTCAATTGGTTTAAGAGGCAAAGGCTGTAATTTCTGCTTCCCTTCGAAAATTTGATCGTGACAATTCTTAACAGCCTTATATACATCAGAAAATAAAGAAGGCCAATAGTATCCCGCTCTCAGAATCTTATTTTCTGTGGTTTTCCAAAATAGATGGCCCCCGCAGTCTCCTCTATGAAAGTCCTCCAAAACTCTTTTGGCTTCTTCCTCTACCAAAAAATTCAATAACATTCCACCAGGGTCTTTCCAATATAATGCAGAATTCAATATACAAAACTTTGCAGCCCTCAACTTCAAGGTTCTACTCTTATTTCTAGGCATCCCGGGTGGCAGAGACAAATTCTGAAGTACATATAAAATGTCAGCATACCAAGGGGAAGAAACAAAGATATCAGATACCTGAAATGATGTACTCTCCTCATCCTCATCAGACATAGCAGCGATCAAATTTATGTCTAAAGCATGCAGATTTGTTTCAGCCATGAGCTTGGCTAATCCTTGTCCTTTGATCAGCTTGGTCGGTTTAATCTCCACATCATATTCTAACAACGCAGCGATCCACTTACCCCGTCTTCCTTCCGGATCTGCTTGTACCAATACATCTTTGATAGCTGCGTTAGGAACATAAGCTATAATGTGGGAATGTAGTATATACACACGAAAATTTTTCAAGGCCTTCACAAGAGCAAGTGCTTGTTTCTCAATAATGTTGTATTCAAGGCTCCGTCCCTTATAATTCGACTGAAAAAAGAAATGGGCTTCTCAACTCCATCTCTTTTCTGCATTAAAACAGCTGCCGAAGTGTGCTCAGAAGCAAATGAAAACAAAATGAAGTCCTGTGTGTAATCCGGGCTGATTAAAATGGGAGCTGAAGAAAGAGCTAACTTTACCAAATTGAATGATTTCACCGCCTCTTCTGTCCACTTCACTTGGCTGTCCTTTTTCAGCATGTTTGTGATCTCTCTAAGATGCTCAACAAGATTTGGAATGAAACGACGCAAAAAATTCATTTTACCATTAAATGACTATATTTCTTTCTTGTTCTGGGGCTGTTCAATTTGCTGGATTGCTTCAACACGTGCAGGGTCAACACGAATGGCGTCTTTCGATATGATGTGGCCAAGAAGTTTGCCTTCATCCATGGCAAACAAGCTCTTTTTCGGATTCAGCGAAATGCCATATTTTCTGCACTTTTGAAAAACAACTTTCAAGTGATACAAATGTTCTTCATCAGAATTTGAAAACACCGTCAAATCATCAAGGTAAACAACCAAAAATACATCTTTCTCATTGGCAAAAGCCATGTCCATTGCACGCTGAAAAGTGGCACCTGCATTTTTCAAACCAAACGGCATCTTGGCATAATGAAACGTTCCCCATGGAGTGGTGAACGTGGTTTTGTCACGATCGTCCTCATGCACTAAAATTTGATTATATCCTGAATAGCCGTCGAGTAGTGACATCCTTGATGCTCCAACTACTCGCTGCAGTATATGGTCCATTTTTTGCAGCGGATAATTGTCCTTCAATGACACCTTATTCAAATTTCTGAAATCAATACACAAACGGATCTCACTTGTCTTTTTCCTCACGGGCACCAAATTGGAAATCCAATCAGAAAATCTGATAGGTACAATGATTCCTGACTTATACAACCTGTTTACCTCCTTCTCAATCGATGGTAGCAGATTTGGATTGATTCTCCTCAACTTCTGATGGAAAGGCTTCTGATTTGGTTTAATAGGGATAGTATGCTGAATGATATTAGTGCCGTATGTTTTTAAATCTGAGTAATCCCACGCGAAAGCATCAACAAATGAAGACAACAATCTCACATATTCAGCTCTTACCTCCTGTGACAATGACTTGTATAAATTTACCATCTTGGGGTTTTCAGCTGTCCCAATATTTACTTCTTCAACACCTTTTTCAGTCGGCCTCAATGTCGGTTTGCGGGCTACATCATCTTGGTCAAAGAGTTCCTCTAAAGGAATCAATCCTTTAGGAATGATGTTATCTTTAAGCTGCAGCACTTCCATTTGATTTATTTGCATATCATCATTACCATCATCATGTTCTGTATCTATGGAGGTATCTTTAAACTTACCCTTGTTTTGCAGAAAATCACTAATCTCCTCATCATCCTAAAAAACTTGCCAACATCTCTGATTATCCGGAACTGTAGGGCGGTGCTTCACATGGATCTCGAACTTATCGCTGGAATTCATTGGGATTTTTAAACTTCTTGCTGCTTTAGCAAGTCCATCAGCAACACCATTTTGGATGCGAGGCACACACGTCAAGGTATAATCTGAAAATAACTTCAAAATGTCTAAAACTGCATTACGGTAAGCCCTCATGCGAGGATGCTTGGCTTGAAACTCACCCTTTACCTTTTTTATCACCAATTTGGAATCACCATAGACTGCAATTATTTTCGCGTTCAGCTTTCTTAGAATCTTTAGGCCAGCAATCAGAGCCTCATACTCAGCCTCATTGTTAGAACAATCAAATGCTAGTTTGTAGGAACATACTCGCACATTGCTCGGGACCTTATTCGGAGTGGAAAATGGACTGCGTATCCAAACACCAATTCCAGCACCGTCACTACCCACTGCGCCATCAAAATCCATGGTCCAAAGACCATCTTCATCATCCTCTAAGTGCTGAAATTGCGCCAGCTCTGTTTTTTCTGTTTGCTGCCCACCGTCTTTAGCTGATTGCTCAACAGTAGCTTGCTTTTCCCGTCTTTCTTTCTGTAGAACTTCTCTGAAATTCTCGGTAATCTCTGGTATATCTTCTGCTTGAACTAACTGACTATCTATATCATTAAAACTATCAACAAACAAAACAAAAGACTCTAAGTCTATATGTACATAATTTACAGGATGATTGATTGGTTTCTCCTTGCTTGTTATCATGTATTTCATCTTCTGTTCTCGATATAACTTTCTCATTTGGCCAAAGACAGGAATTGTTGCATAGGAGAAATCTAACTGTAGTGTACCTTTCAACTTTGCTCCCCAAGATCTAGAAAGGAGCATCCCAAAACGGGGAGGAATGTCTGCCACAACCACCCCCATCAAGACATTCTTCGCAGGAATCTGATCTAAACTTACAACCAAATCTTTGATGAGTCCGATACATCTCACTCGGCTGGAATCAAATGAATACAAATCATGATATTTCCTTGTAATGTCTAAACCCAAATTTTCCATGATTGCCTTTGGCATAAGATTGTGCGAAGCACCGGAATCGAACATGGCATTATGTAATACAAATTCATGCAACCTCAAACTGATATAGAAGGGAGGAACATCACTGTCAGGGGACTCACCATCTAAAGCAGGCCCAAATATCAATTCAGGCTGATCATCTTCAATATTCACCGTGTCAAACATTGGATCAAAATTCAGAATTTTAGAGACTTGACCTCGATAACTGCTGTTCTTCATAATTTCTGTCAAGGGAATAGATACCTTCAATTTAGAAATTTCATTCTCCAAACTAAAAGCTAAAACCCTTTCAAACTCTTTGACTGGAACTTCTTTCCTTTCAGCCTTATCCTTCATTATGCTTGGCTAATTTTCCTTTTCTGCTGATGATGATTTGTTAGCTGCGGGATCAATCGTCTCTTTTCCTTTCTTCTGTGGTATAGGTGAATCCATCTTCGGTGTTGAAGCCTCTTTTCTCTTCTGAATTGGGTTTATGGGCACATCTCTGTTTCTTAATGAGTATTGCTTCTGCTGAGCGGACAAAGCATTCATATACCCTCTTTGGTATTCATCTGATTCTTCCTCTAGAGCTACATCATTTGCTAAAATAAAATCCTCATCTTTCTGTGCAACTGAACTTTCTGCATACTCTTCATCTTCAGTGATATAAATGGGTAGATCATCGGGAGTAAAGAAGTGGTTTTGCTCTCCTACTACGTCATCGTCATCGTCTGAATCTTGACTCACAAAATTCTGCAGAAGAGGTGTTTTAACTTGCTGCTGGGCTGCCGGCTCTTGTACTCTCTGTTCACGCTATTTAATTATAAATTGTGGCTGCTGCTGGCCACGATAGTTGGGATTTCGAATCTGCATTTCGGGCTTATCAAGCGTCATTCTTTTGAACATTTTTTCCATTTCGCGAAGCGAGTGCTGTTCTGATGTAGATGTGGAAGCTTCTTCCTTTATGGTCACTCTCTTTTCTGCTTTCAACCTGGCTCTCTTATCATTTAGATTCGCCTCAACACTAACAACAATCTTCTGCATATCTTCCAAGGTAGGCAGATCTCTGTCTCGTAATGAATAAGCCATCTCCGGATCAAAACCATCCGGGAATTTAAGGAGAGCTGACTTTCTAGACGGTCTTAAGTCATCTGGAATTGCATTATAAACTGTATTGAATCTGATAATATAGTCCTGAACGGACTCACCAGGATTGCGCTTGATGCTGTTATACTCGGCATTGATCTGAAGTGGATCTTTTTTGATTTCCCAACAATCTAGAAACTGTTGGTGAAGTTCTGTTATTGTAGTAATGCTTCTTGCCGGCAAAGCTCTAAACCATTTTCTTACCTCCCCTCTGAAAGTTTGCACAAAAAGTCTCATGGTTACATTCTCTTCATCAATCTCATGAAGATCGAAAAAGTCTGTCATCTTATCTACATGCTGTTGTGCCGAAAGACTCTGTGGAGTGCCATCAAATATTGGAATCTCGCTTTGATAATCTGCAGGCATATCATTCAACTGTTGCGGTAATGCGAGAGGAGAAAATCGAGCAGCCATGGCTCTCGGCGGATTTATAATCTGTCTTGGAGAAACAGGTGGAATGGGAGCAGTAGATGAACGAGGTGTATGCGGTGGAGATGGAGGGGGAACTACCGCTGATTGCTGATCAGAGCTCTCAGGCTGTACGGGAATGGTAGGGATAAAAGGAGGTTCAGTGGGAATCTATGAATCAGATGCAATTTCAGATGGCCCAAGAGTTTCGGATGCAGATTCAATGAATTCAGGGATGTTGGTTGCCACAATGGATTTGTGAAGATTCAAGATATAATTATCAATAGATCTATTTGCTTGTTCAACTTCTAGATACTTGATGAACTCAGGATTGATGACGGTAGAACCAGTAGCGCTTTTGGACTTGGTTTCAAACAATGATAACTCGAACTGATCGTCAAACTCAATATCCTCAATGTATTAAAAAAAGGTGGGGTATGAGTGAGATTTGACCAAAGGAATGATGGGAGCTTCTCGACGGAAAATTCTTGGGATTAGGTTGCGGTTTTCATATACTGGAGGTGGATTTGGATCAGGATTTGATCTAGTATGCCTTTTTGAAGCCAGTGTATTGATCTATTCAAAAATCCAAAGGACACAACCGATTATTTTCAGCCTATCGACTTCTAGAATCAATCATCCAAAAGTCTAGAACGAACAAGTGTACTGGGGTAATTTGAAAATCAAGTGTCGCATTCACAAGCTAACCAGAGATTGACTGAAGCAGCGTTTATCTACTTCCGCTAATGCATAGCAAAAGCGTTTCGAAAGCTACCTGGCGTGACTTCAGACTCCGTCTATAACTCATGAAATGAACACACTAACAAGCAAACCATTTGAGATGTTCCCCAGTATGGTCGCCACTATGTTAGCGCTCAAATCTACCTTAGGCTGAAATAAGGTAAAACTCAAGGCAACATCAAACCAAGCTTAGCCTCGTAGCTAGCCCTACGAGGACAGGAGAGGGCTTTCTCCGGGTCTATCTTGGTAAAAGGTCTTCAAAGGGGCTGAGATGACTTAAATGGGAACTGATTTTAGGCTAGTAAATAGATAGGAAAGGGGTTTGATTTAAATTTTTTTGGTTTTTTGTTGAGAAAAATGGAAAAAACAATTTTGGGCTCGGGGATGAGGCCAGATCTTTGCAGAATTCGAATTGGGGCAAGGTAGGCAGTAGTCTTGATGCTTTTGATTATGTGTATGGATGGATCAGAATGAAAGGGAGCTGAAGAGGGCAAGGGAGAGCAGGGATACTCTCCAAACTGGCGAAAACATATAAAACTAAACAAATTCAAAGGCAAAGCACTGTAATCAATGGATTCTACCTCATTTACTCATTCATTTAGTTTCAGAAGCAAAAGAAGGAAATGGCATACATTAAACATTAAAGAACTTACAAATAACTGAGAGAACACACCATCAAAACTGAAAGCCACAAGAATCCCAATAGGTGCTGCAAAACCTCTGATCTTTCCTTAGCCAAAATGCAGAAAATATGTACAATAGTGTGCCAAACTTTTCCCAAGAGTCCAACCCTGAAAGTGTCTCAGAAAATACAATAAATAGACAAGTCTAACCCCTTCCCATGCCTCTAGGGGTCGATCTCATGCTTCTAGGAGCAGTTTGAACCAATTATAAACAAGGAGCTAAAATCTAGGCAGCCAAACAACTTGCCTCTATAAGCTAGGAAACTGATCCATTCACTTGATTTTCATTTTTTTGTGAATGAATCATCTAGAACAAGTAAATAAGTGCCAAAGTTACATCATGTACATCAAATTACATCAAGAAAAACCAAAAATTACATCAAAAGGTGAAACTAGTCCAAACTGGCCGAATTTATGAGCTGGAAGGTGAAAAACATGCCAAAAACCTCTATGCGCCGCGCTCCAAAGCTCTATGCATCACGCTACTTTCAGCCTCTTTTTGGGGCACTTTCCGAAGTCCAAATTGAGCTCATGATAGCTCGTTGGAAATCCCTGGATGTTGGCTATCCAACCCAAGTGGAATTTTTCAATGTGGAGCTCATTTGCCCCTCCAAAACTTCATTCTCCCAGAAGTACTTCCTGCTGGTGCAAAAGGTGGCAGAAAGGTGATTTTCATGGTGTTTTTGGCCCTTTTGATCATCCAGAACTTGATGAAATGCTTCGGCCATTTCTGAAAATGCATAATTTACCATGAAAAATTCAAAAATGCAAAGTTTTCCTCCAGAAAGTGTCCCAATCATAAGCGCGCGTTGGGTGGCGCGACGCGTAGAGCAGAAAAACCTGTTTTGTGACCAAAATTTTCAAAAATGACAAAAACTTCTCCAAATTTGCTGAAATTTGGAGTGAAGATCCCCTATCATGCCTCATTCTCAGCCAACGAAGCCTCGGCCAAAATCCGGAGTGGATCAGGCCTCTTTCGCCGTTTCAGTGCTCTGCTCAACCTTCTCTTCAAGATCTTCATTTTTGCTCTGCAAACGTGCATGCGGGCCCAATAATGACCTTTCATATGATGGAGCATGTCTTTGTCTCTATTGGCCTTTGCCAAAAACTTCTCCAGATGAATGTTAACATGCATAAGGTTGGTCTCTCGCTCAATTGGTGTCATGTCACCAGGTCTCTTCCGGGCCAATTGTCAATCTTCACAGATTCGCCGCAGCTCTACAAGTGTGTGCTGATCCTCCAGCTGTTTGTTCTGCTGCTCCAGGTACTTTATCACCCACTGTGCTCTCTGCAAATTCTCTGTCAAAGTACCAATCTCAACTTTCTGCTCCTGGATGACCTCCCTCAGTTTCGAGCTAGGAGAGCTCGCATCAACATCGATGAGTATAAAATCAGTGTCTCGGCCTCCTGAAGGGCCCTCATCATGCATAGGCCTCTTGCCTCTGTCCTAAACCTGTACCTGTGCTGATGTCAAAGGCGAGACCCCTTCCACACCATGTGGAGATAGTACTCGCGCTGCTGATGAAGTCAACGAGACCCCTTCCACCCTGGGTGGAGATAGTACTCGTCGTGTAGCTGCAAATAAGGCTCTTTGGCCTCGCTGATATGTCACATACACTGGAGCACTGATATGCTCAGTATCAGGAATATAAAACTGGTTTGAAGGCTCTCTCTCATCATGAACTACCTCGGGAGGCGGCTGTGGCGCTGCAAAGAAGTCACGGGAGATGAACTCATCCCATGCGATGCCCTGCTGTGCGAGCTAATGTACCACCATAATTTTGATTAGCGCGTAATGATATATACTGTTATGCTGTTGTGCTGGGGTCTTCTTCTATATAAGAAATGTCATCCGCTCTATGTTACGGTACATAAAGTATGGAATGCTCATCAACCGCACTCTCGTGAAGTGCATCAACAGCCGGATGCGATATGCATACAAGCGTCAAAAGCGCCCTTCACAACTGAAATAACGAATGATGAGTTTCATCAATGGTGCATACTCATCCTTCAGAAATCAGAATGGAAATACCCTGCTCAGCTGCCTCATATATCCAGGTCTGATATATGGCTCATAATAGGCTTTATCCAACTACTGCCGCTTATTCCACTCTTCCCCGATGTTTGGTATCCCAGTCGCCTCTGAAATGGTCTCTGGTGACAAAGTAAAATCCACCCCAGCAAGGTTTACACGACCGTTATGCAAATGTAAGACAAATAGGCGAGCTAACTCATGATGATGCTGAGTTTGGGAAATCATCTCACAATAATGGAAACATGACTGACGCTGAAAACAATCTATTGCAAGCGGGCAAGCCTGCAATTGGGTCAAAGAAGTGGGCTCCTCCCTGACATGCCTGCCACTTTTGCCACTTTTGTGAGACCTCCTTGGCACATTAACCTCTGTAGATGAATCACTATCCTGCTCATACCCCTGCTCATAAGGTGAATCCATCTCTGACATGGTGCTAAAAGTATGACAGATATATGCTGATATGGTAATGATGAAAACAAGAGTTCAGTGTATGCTCTAATTCCCAATGTGTCACATATGTATCAAGGTGCTATAGGAAAACCACAATGAGGAAAGTACTGTCAAGTGTGAGGACAGCCACTATTTGAGGGATTTAGGAATATGGAAAATTTACAAGTAATATATGAAAACAGTGATAGGGAGGGGAGTATTTTTGGGAATAGGAATAGGTGAAATGACAAAATGTAAGTGAAATCTAAGGCATAATCCTTGAATGTTGTGGCAATTAAAATTTTGTCAATGGAGGGAAGGGATAACAAGTGATAAATTTAGAGTTTTACCACATGGGAACAAAAGGGAATGAAGGATGTGAAACAGTGGTATAACAATGGGACTGTGGTATAATATCAGTGATCACAGCAGTGAGGAAAATGATATAATGATAGCAGTGATAAAAGCATACATAACAATGGCATAAGAGTGTTTTGGCAAATGCAAGTTTTGACACCAATTTCAAATGACAATCATCACTCCTCAAACCCTATGGAGCAGATTTCAAAGTGGACATAGGGTTAAGTTTTGCACCACTCAAACACTAATATCTTTGCTTCTAAACCATAGCACCATAGCCCAAAATCATCATACAGGCTTTGACAAACTTACTTGGAGGCGAAAGAGCCAATTTGAAACGAATTTTGGTGAAGGAGGGTAATTTTCCGGCCTTAGAGCTCTATGCGCCGTGCGCAAACCCAGTGCGCCGCGGCCCTTGGGTGTGCCGCGCGCGTGTAAAAATGAACTTCTGGTTTTTTCCCAATGCGCCGCGCGCATTCTATGCACCGCGCTCTGTTCCTATGCACCGCGCGCACTGTCAACACACAGTCACAGCCCTTCAACACTGAAATTCGCTCTTCAACCTCCAAATTCAGCTTTGCTCTGAAAATTTGTGAATGTAATTTGACAAAAACAATTTACATAGCCTTGGAACATATCTTGCAAGAGTTGGGTTTAATTTTTACCTCCTCCACAACCCACTTTGTAATGTTTTTCATTTGGCACTTTATCCTTTCATTGAACTTCTGTCTTTTGGATTTTTCATTGATTTTCTGAGCTTGGACTGATGAAATCTGGTTGTTTTTGCAGGGATGTTGGCGTTTGGACTTCGGAAAAGACCAGAGGCTGCATTGAAAATTTTTTATGGTAGAAAAAATACATGATTGTTACAAAAAATGAATTTGACAATTTCTTGTTCAAAACAGAGTTTTGAACAAAAAATGTCCTCAGATGTGTTTGATGATGAAAATTTGAATTAAGAACCTTTTCGAAACCATCCTCATGGCCTGCGGGCATTTATTAAATATATCAAAAGACTGAACCCTAGACTCTAAAACTAAAAGACTCTTGTTGACCAAAATAATCATTTATAACCATGAATGACGTGAACTGAACTTCGATGACTTTTGAGGAGTTTTAATTAGCCCAGCAGGTACAAGCATGAGGGAATACAAGAAGACCAAACCCTCTCGTCAGTCAATGGCATGCCCCTAGCGAAATGCAACAAAGTGAAGTGAGCGAGACACCTAAAAATGATATGCAAAAAGCGAAATGATCTCTGACGGAGGGCTGTAAGGACCAACTCTAACAGATTCACTACAAGAAAAAAGGACATTGGTGAGGGTCATGTTTGTGATGGAGCTTTTAGGTCCATCACCAATGTCACATATGGTGATGGTCCTTAAAAAAGCACCACTTTAAGTGTATACAGTGATGGTCTTTTAAGGTTCGTCACCAAAGCCATTTTCAATGACACTTTTGGTGAGGGTCGTTAAAGGCCCATCACTAATTCTCTCTTTGGTGAAACTTCTAGTGATGAACTTTTAATGACCCTCACCAATGCTCTTTTTGTTACTTTTGGTGACGGTTGAAAAATGTTCATCGCCATTGATCATTCCAATGAGTTTTTGATGACGCTATATGCCTCTTAATATATTTTTTTCAAAAGATAACTATTTAAGGCCATTATTGTGGAAATTTGTTTTTGATATTTCCAAGCCATAGTGCTTATAATCAGTCAATTTTTTAAGAAGTAATTAGTGTGTACCATTTCCCTCAAGTAATCACTAGTCGAATAGAGTTTTCCTATGATTCAACACATGATTCATATCTATTAAGTTTACTATCTATCAAATTCCCTTTAGATAAAGTTCCACTAGTGTGAATAGGAAATATATTATTTAATACATAATCAAGCTTTAACAATTCTATTAATGAGAAAGACCTAACACTCCACAAAAATTCGGGCACACCTTAAATTAATGCTTTGTCACACACTAACAATTTTTAGCACCTCGAATGTCTTGGAACATATTTGAACCTAGAAAATCTTGTCATAACACTGACGCCCAAGCACATGGTGGCATGTGCTAGCACAACATGGAAATCTCCTAGCATGTGTTAGCATGCATGTAGTCCCTAGCATGCCCTGGAACACCTTGGTTGAATGCATTGACATACATTAGCACTTGGCACACAATGCCAGTTGGCATGTATTGGGATCTATTATTAGTGTGACTAGAATGCCCCTTTTGAAAAAGATAAATTCCTGACTTATTAACCCTATTATGTGTTCATTTACTTACATTCTAGCTTGGTTCTTCCTTTTGTTGCCTTGACACCTCTTGACACATATTGACATACCGTGGCACCCTGCACATCCTTAGCACGTATTGGCATATCTTGGCACTATTTGGAACATATAATTAGCACACCATGGAAATCCCTAGCACACTTTGGCACCTCTTTACATGCCTTGATATTCCCTAGCATGCCTTACCAATGCTTATCATACCTTGTCACTCCCTCCTTGGCATGATA
>JAXQQM020086334.1:0-27996 GCA_034641835.2 Pinus albicaulis
GGGGGCATAACTAGTCAATAGATACGAGAAGGGAAAAATAGATGGACATGAATCTCTCTGATCAAGATTCAGAAAAGGCTTCTATTGTTCTGAGTGTACGTGGATTTGTTTAAGCCACTTCTCCCTGACATAAGGGATTTTGGTGGCCTTGGAAATGGACCTAGGAGAGAACTTGGAATCTAAGTCTGCCAGCTGAAAATGCTTCTCTTGAAACCTTAAAGCACAAAGATGTGTCAAAGGGGAATAACTCTTCACCTCCTGCACCCTTTGAAAAAACTCTAGACACCCAACCTCATGAAATTTAAACAAGACTAATGGATGAACATTTACCTCTTAAGTGGAAATAGGCTCAAACCTCCCGTGAAGGCCACTCCTACTGTCTTGCCTAGGAGGCATTTTGTTTGGAATTTTCTTTGCAAAACCAAGTTGTCTCAAAAGGCCCTTGAAATGTTTTTCTCAACCACACCTCTATCCTTATTATCAGTCACTATTTTGTCTTCTTTATTCCAAACAACAAGTATTTGTCAAAATAAAAATCACACAGTCAATTTATTACTATGCCTAGGCAAAGTTTTGAAAAGAGGTATTTGTGGCTTCCTGTTAGAATAAGGATATCCTTGTGTTTAGAAAAAAACAAAGTCAGCCTTCCCCAAACAAAAATCTTCTATTATTCACTGTTTCCTTACAAAGGTAGACAAAAACACCCTCAAATTTATTTAAAAGATCTTCATAGCATACTCTGTTTTTTGGAACTATGGAGGCTGCACTAGTTTTCATTGTTTCACCATTCAAAGGGGACACTTTTGAAGTGAAAAAGAATTTCAGATTATGACCACTGTTTTCAAATTAGGCTCACTGTTTTCACCTTACAAACACTATGTTTACCTTAAAAACACTGCTTTCACCTTATAAACACCATTTCACCTTAGATTTTGCTGACAGAGATTAGTTTTGTTTTATCACTGTTAGGACACCTTCAGCAATTTGAAAACCTCTACAACTGTGTTTTCTGTCTTGTCATTAGCATATGGTTCATTAATTTTTTTGAAGGTAGTTTTAGGCCTTTTGAAACTAATATAAACACACCCTAGCCTTCTACTGTAGCAATCTTTGGCAACACAGTAACAAACCACCTTGATTTTCTACCAAGAACTCCAGTTTTCAATCACTGTTTTAGTCTTGAAAAACATGGCATCAATCACCCTTTTAGAAATTCGAATGCACCAAGGGGCAGTAAAAAATACCTTGAAGATGGCTTATGGTCCTTGCTTGATGAGTTGGGAAGCTTCAAAGATTATTTTTTAGTGTTTTCTGATTGAGCGGCACGTTTAGATGGAAGAGCACCGCGTCGTGTAAGTTGTCGGGTCGGCCCTCGGGCAATGGTGACTGGCACTATAGGCACGCTGCGCACCACTACAGGCGTGCCTTGCCATAGTATAAGTCCCATGTAATTTAGTTTCCAAACACGCCGCGTGCTTTTCCAAGCGCACCGCGCAGGCTTCACGCCTTTAAAAACTATAAAATTTTCTTTGAAGTATTGTTTCTGTTCAATGTGAAGTCAAGGGGATGTTGCTTATGTTTTGAAATGCACAATGAGACCTTGCCAACGATCTCTTACTCCCTTTAAAGTAGAAAAAATTCAACAAACCTTTGAAACTACTTTCTGAGGGTTTTGGATGCCTCTTGGCCTTTTTGTCTTAAAACAACATGAATCACTGCCTTTATGCTTTCGAAGACCTCTTTGCTTTTTCAAAACAGGAATTTCCTTTCAACTTCATTAAAGACCTTTCACCTTGCAGCTCCTTCAAAACAGCCCTTCAGACATATAAACCAACTATTATGGTGTTCGACGGTTGATCATACCCATTGTATAGGTTCAACAACAAAGGTTTATAAAATTTCTCTTCAGGCATCTGTTAGTGTCGATATATTCATCCCTCCGTCAGTGATCAAAAGTCTCTTGTTGCATTTCATTTTAGGTGTCTCACTCAGTCCAGTTAGCTGCATTCCATTAGGAGCATGGATCATCTGACGGTAGTGGCCTGTCACTCATGTCCCTCATCCCCTTTCCCTGCTGGCCTATTTTTGTTCACTAAAATCATTTACAGTCATTTTTGGTCTTATAGTTGGCAAAGAGTAATTTTAGGGTTTTTTCTCATTAGGTCTAGGGTTTCATTAATCAGGTCTTCAAAATTCCTAATAATGGTCAGAAGGCACATGAGGAAGTCTAAAATAAGGTTTCAGTGCTAAAAGTTTCATCATCATATGCTTAATAATGATTTTTCTTCAAAACTCTGTTTTGAAGAAAAATAGTCTATTTCATCTTTATGTAAATAAATGTAATTTATTTTAAGATTTTCAGTTGTTATAATACTTTCACTTGCAACCCTGGTCGACTTTGTCGAAGCTCCAGCCATCCATTCCCTGCAGACAGACAGAAAGGACATCATTCAGTCAAAAAGCCAAAATGAAGCAAAACAGAGTTTGAAAAGAAGGTGTCAATGTAAACATTACAAAAGTGAGTTTTATGAAATTAAAATTAAAGTTTTATATATATAATTCATTGTTCATGTTCAAAAAAATCTTATTTTCACTCAAAAGAGAAAGATTGAAATAAGAGAGAGTCATGTTGAAGGAAAAGAGCAAGTTTGAATAAAATCTAGGCAAAGTGGGGTGCACAGCGCATAGGGTGGGTGTCGCGACGCACTGGGAAGGTGCGGCGCATTGGGCCTACCTCTGCAGTGTAAAAAATACACTGGCACGACGCATCAGGGAGGCGCGGCGCATTGGGTTGGTTGCGCGACGCACATGGAAGAAAGCTAATTTATTGCCATTTCTTCCAAATTTTCAAACCGGTTCGGTCCATCTTTGTCCAAGTAAGTCCATGCAACTTCCCCATTGCCCATGAAATGTGTTTGGTGATGCTTATGAGAATTTAAATACAAAAAAATCAAACCCTATTTGTTTGTGCAAGGATTGTTTCTTTAGGGTTTCAAAATTGGTTTTGTGTTTATTATTCCCACTTCCCCACCTTGTTATTCCCTCATCATTGTTAATCGTGTTACATCAATCCCATTTCCTTATTCCCTATCCCATTCCCATTACCCCACATCCCAATTATGAATTTCCCAAACGCCAATGTTATTCCAAGAAACCAAGTAACTGCTCCAAAAATATTCAATTGACAAATTTCACTTGGCAATAGTCTATCATTTCCACTACCCTATCCCTCTATATTCTCTCATTTGGAAACAAACCAAAGATACCAAACTCTTCATATTCATCCAAAATAACCTAGACTTTGGAAATCATGGAGACGGATATTTCTTATGACCGAGACAATGACTCTACAATTGAATTGCATGCACCAAGAAGGCATTAAGGCGGTGTAAAAAGTATGACAAACTTCAAATTTTGGAAAAATATTCCTTGGCCCAGCATAGTGCATGATGGAGGAAACTCAACCCAAATTTCAAGAAATTTGGGACACATTTTGCAAATTTTGATTTTTTTGGCCTTAACACAGATTTTCCTACCCGACGCGTCGTGCCACTGGCGCGCGCTTATGATTGGGAGCTCCTCTTGGGTAAAAATTTGTATTTTTGGATTTTTCATGAAAATGTATGCATTCCTACCCGTTACCTAGATATTTTGACAAGTTTTGGGTTGCCGGAAGGGTCAAAAACACCCTAAAAATCACCTTTCTGCCCCTTTTTGGACACACAGGAAGAAGTGTTGGGAAAACTCATTTTTGGAGGGGAAAATGGCAACCAAATTCAGAAATTCCACTTGGGTTGGAAATTAGAAAGGAAGATCCTTCCAACGAGCTATACTTCGCTCTATTTGGACATCGGGAAGGCCTTCAAAACTGGATCCAAACTGGCACGACGCATAGAGATTTCAGGCGCGACGCATTGGGATTTTGGCTCATTTTTCACTCAGTAACTCTGTTTTTCACCTAGTTTTGGCCAGTTTGACTGTATTAATTCCAAATGTAAAACTCTTGATGTAATTTGATGTAATTTCATGGCTCTTGATGTAATTTTGGCAAATTTTTACTCATGTAAGTAGATTCATTCATCAAAAGGTGAATTGTAACTGAATGAATCAGTTTCCTATCTTATAGAGGCAAGTTGTTCCACTGCCTATTTTCCAATTCTCAATTTAGATCTTGTTGAAAAAGCTCCTAAAATTGTGAGATTGACCCCTAGAGGCTAGGGATGAGTTATTGTTGTCTATATCTTGTAGTTTTTCAGTCATTAGCATAGGTTGGACACTTGGGATTGCTTGGAGTTTCATTGTACATTTCATCTCTGCATTTTGGCAAAGGAATAGACCAGGGTTTGCAGCACTCCTTGGGATCCATATGGCTCTTTGTTTTGATGATGTATTTCTCTCTGTGATTTTAAGTTTACTGATGTTTCATGTGTATCATATTCCTTCTCAGTTCTTCTTAAGTTAAACAAACAAGTAATAAAGGTGGAATTCATTATATTTGCAGTGCTCTACCTTGAGTTTTGTTTAATTTTCTATGTTTTCAACTGTCTGAAGAGGATTCTTGAATGTCTCTTGCCCTCTTAAACTCCTCACCGGTCTGAGCTATCCATTTCATTCAAATTTGAAGCGTCAAAACAATTTCGTTTCTTGCCCCATTCAACGCTCTACAAAACTGATCATTTCCCAGACCCAAAATCTGCCCTTCCCTTTGATCCAACAAACACCTTCAAAATAAAAATCAAACTCTTTTACATATATACCTAGCCTAAAATCAGCCTTTATTCAAGTCATCTCAAGCCTCACTGATTATTTTTTATGAGATTGACCAGGAGAGAGCCCTCTCCCGATCTGGTAGGGCTAGCTACCAGATTAAGTGTGGTTTGATGTTACCCTAGACTCTGCCTTCCTTCAGCCTGAGGTAGATTTAGGCTATAACATAGTGGCGACCATACTGGGGAAGAAAAGTTTGTTGTTTTCTTTATAAACTACAGACGGAGCCTGAAGTTAGCCAGGTAGCCTTCGAAACGCTCTTGCTTTGCATTAGCAAAAGTAGATGAATGCTGCTTCAGTCAATCTCGGTCTAGTTTATGAAATTAACATCTAGTTTCCTCAGTAAAATGTAATCAATTTCAGATCTGATTGTTGATGGTGGAAAATTATCAGACATCGGAAGGCTAAAATCATTCACCTGGCGACTCTAAATCATTTTTCGAGATTAGATCCAAGGACTCCACAGGAGGATGAACCTGACCAACAGAAACATGAAAGGACAATATGGAAAGATCAGGTATTCAAGATGGAATTTCATCCAAGACATTTTGTTCTTTGTCATAAATTATTTCTTCTCTTTTCCTGAGAATGTCAAGAAGTCTTTGCAAATTATATTTTATTTGAGAAAATATCCTCGGCCTACATTTTATTCCTTCCCTTTGAATATTGTGGATACCAAAGATTTGCATGCTTTTGAGCGTGATCAAGACCCTTTTTCTGAATCTTGTGATGACCATCTTCAAAATGATGAGCCTCAAGAGACCACGACTGATTCTATACCTTCTGTACATACCCCTATACCTTGTAAAATTCCAGATCGATACAAGCCTCTGATTTTACCTCCTATATCCTATGCTTTCCCTAAAAATCATGACCTATATCTACCAATATTTGATGGTGAACGTGACAACATCACTGCTGAGAGACATGTTCTGAATTTTGAGTCTTTTCTTAACCTTTTTAAAGTTGATGAAGAGGATGTCAGTATTATGATTTTTTCTCTTTCTTTGCAAGGAAAAGTCAAGAGTTGGTTCAAAACCTTGCCTGATGCGAGCATCTCAGATTTCCAGTATTTCGTCAAATTTTTCCTTGACAGGTGGGTGGTCAAACAGAACCCTTTCTTGATTATAGAAGAGTATAACCAGATGAAAATATTTCCAGGGGAGACAGTACAACAATTTTCTGCCAGATTTAACCAATTTTATTATTCGATGCTAGTTGATATAATGCCTCCTCCTGGATCCGCTCTCTTGCACTACCTGGGTGCCTTTGATCTGGAAATGGAGTTTGAGCTGAGAGAAAGAAATCTTGCAACACTTGAAGAGATGCAGAAAAATGCAGTACATGTAGAGGCTCATTTGTGGATTCGAAGGGCAAAGTTGAAGGAAGAAGAGATGAAAAACATAGATCTGGAGAAATCGACATCTCTAGAGGTAAAGCTTGACATTTTGGTGGTAAGTGTAGTGGAAGAGATGATGCATAGGATCATCACAAAGAATGAGTATAATGTTCAAGCCCATGGCTCGATGATTGAAGAAGAGCAAGTTACTGATCCCAAAAATTTTGTTTCTTATCCCAGTTGTCATAGATCTGATAATGATTGTTTTGTAGATCATCTTGGAGAAGAGAGATCTGTTGATTTGACATGTATGCTTGATGATGTGTTTTATATTAATGATTTGCCTCAGTTTTATCAGTATGATGATGATTATGTTCTCCAAACAGAAGCTAATATTGCAGACAAATTAGCAGCTAGTTTGTGGAAGGAGGAAGTTCAGTTTCAGTAGCTTGAGTACAGTGATCAACTGATGCATATCAGCTATGGAAATGACGAGGAAAGTGCAGCAAATTTTGAAGTAAGTGAAAGGATATTTTCCTTTTTGTTTTGATTCGTTTAATTTCATCAGAGATAACTTCCATGCAATTAGAAATCAATTGTCAACAAGTCTTAATTTGGACCATCTCGAGGGCAATAAAAAACTTGTTCAAGACTTCTCATATCCAGATTTTCAGCCCCCGAATGCCATTGATTATCAAGTTGTAGATGAGGACTTGGAAGCTGGCACATATGATCAAATGATACAAGATGATTCCGTACCTTTGTTTTTGAATCATTTTAGTTTTTCAAGGGTAAATTGCATAGTAAAACTTCAAATGAGAAGCTTGTAGAAAATCATGTAATCTCATTGGAACCAATAGAAAATGGGTTGTAGCAGTCTTTTCAAGTTTTTCATGATCCAATAGCTGATGTGTTGGATGATGTCTACAGTCAAATTCCTTCTCCATTGACTATATGTGAGCTTGAAATGTGTGTTGATATAAACTTGATCCAGTAGCCGGTCTCTTTCTCATTTTTAGCAGGAGTCTCGTCACAAAGCTCAAAATAAAGTTTGCATTCATGGTATGAGGAGAAGAAAATTAATCCATTGGATGAGCTAAGTCCCAGTGTGCATGAACTTCAAGATACTTATGAAGTGTTTTTGGAGGCGGATAGAGAATCCATAGTATTCAACGAATCTGTTTCCAAGTTTTCATGGGAGTTTCCTTTCAGTAGTTCTCTCTTGTTGTTCATAAATGAGCACTTGCGGAGAATCCAAACAGCATCCAGAATATTTACTTGGTTTTATTGGTTGTTTCATTTCACTTGATCAGATGATGAATGAAACTGTTAGAGTAGGTTTTATTGAATAAGCTCCATTTTGAGCATATTTTCTAGTTTTTCGGTTGTGTTTAAGTATTGAGTCAGTTTTTAGTTAAGTGAGAGTCAATTTGTGTCGTCAAAGTCATTAGTTTTCAGTCATGCATTTCGATTTGAGTTTTTGACTCCATTACCCAATGGACGAAGTCACTTCCTACTTTCCTAGAGATCTGTAGTTCTTGGCACCTCCAAGGAGCTACCATTCCCATTGGAGCCAATGTTAGTGTCGGTATCTTCATCCCTCCGTCAATGATCAAAATTCTCTTGTTGCATTTCATTTTAGGTGTCTCACTTAGTCCAGTCAGCTGCATTCCATTAGGAGCATGGGTCATCTGACGATAGTGGCCTATCACTCATTTCCCTGATGCCCTTTACCTGCTGGCTTATTTCTGTTCATTAAAATCATTTACAGTCATTTTTGGTCTTATAGTTGGCAAAGAGTAATTTTAGGGTTTTTTCTCATTAGGTTTAGGGTTTCATTAATCAGGTCTTCAGAATGCCTAATAATGGTCAGTGGGCACATGAGGAAGTCTAAAATAAGGTTTCAGTGCTAAAAATTTCATCATCATATGCTTAATAATGATTTTTCTTCAAACTGTTTTGAAGAAAAATAGCCTATTTCATCTTTATGTAAATAAATGTAATTGATTTTAAGATTTTCAATTGTGATAATACTTTCACTCGCAACCCTGGTTGCCTTTGTCGAAGCTCCAGCCATCCATTCCCTGCAGACAGACAGAAAGGACATCATTCAGTCAAAAAGCCAAAATGAAGAAAAATAGAGTTTGAAAAGAAAGTGCCAATGTAAACATTACAAAAGTGAGTTTTATGAAATGAAAATTAAATTTTTCTGTATATAAGTCATTGGTCATGCTCAAAAAAAGCTTATTTGCACTCAAAAGAGAAATATTGAAACAAGAGAGAGTCATGTTGAAGGAAAACAACAATTTTGAAGAAAAACTAGGCAAAGTGGGGTGCGCAGCGCATAGGTTGGGTGTTGTGACGCACTAGGAAAGCGCGGCGCATTGGGCCTCCCTCCACAGTGTAAAAAATACACTTGTGCGACACTTCAGGGAGGCGCGGCGCATTGGGTTGGTTGCGCGACGCACATGGCATAAAGCTAATTTATTGCCATTTCTTTCAAATTTTCAAACCGGTTCATTCCATCTTTGTCCAAGTAGGTCCATGCAACTTCCCCATTTCCCATGAAATGTGTTTGGTGATGCTTATGAGGATTTAAATACAAAAATATCAAACCCTATTTGTTTGTGCAAGGATTGTTTCCTCAGGGTTTCAAAATTGGTTTTGTGTTTATCATTCCCACTTTCCCACCTTGTTATTCCCTCATCATTGTTAATATTGTTACATCAATCCAATTTCCTTATTCCCTATCCCATTCCCATTACCCCACATCCCAATTATGAATTTACCAAACCCCAATGTTATTCCAAGAAACCAAGTAACTGCTCCAAAAATCTTCAATTGAAAAATTTCACTTGGAAATAGTCTGTCATTTCCACTACCCTATCCCTCTATAGTCCCTCATTTGGAAATAGAACAAAGATACCAAACTCTTCATATTCATCCAAAACAACCTAGACTTTGGAAATCATGGAGACATATATTTCTTATGACCGAGACAGTGACTCTACAACTGAATTGCATGCACCAAGAAGGCATTAAGGTGGCGTAAAAAGTATGACCAAATTCAAATTTTGGTTGAAGATTCCTTGGCCCAACATAGTGCATGATGGAGGACACTCATCCCAAATTTCAAGAAATTTGGGACACATTTTTCAAATTTTGATTTTTTTGGCCTTAACACAGATTTTCCTGCCTGACGCGTCGCGCCACTTGGCGCGCGCTTATGATTTGGAGGTCCTCTTGAGTAAAACTTTGTATTTTTGGATTTTTCGTGAAAATTTATGCATTACTACACATTACCCAGATATTTTGACAAGTTTTGGGTTGCTGGAAGGGTCAAAAACACCCTAAAAATGACCTTTCTGCCCCTTTTTGGACACACAGGAACCAGTGTTGGGAAAACTCATTTTTGGAGGGGAAAATGGCAACAAAATTAAGAAATTTTACTTGGGTTGGAAAGTAGACAGGCAGATATTTTCAACGAGATATCCTGCGCTCAATTTGGACACCGGGAAGGCCTTCAAAACTGGCTCCAAACTAGCGCGATGCATAAAGATTTCAGGTGCGGCGCATTGGGGATTTTGGCTCATTTTTCACTCAGTAACTCTGTTTTTTGCCTAGTTTTGGCTAGTTTGACTTTCTTACTTCCACATGTAAAACTATTGATGTAATTTGATGTAATTTCATGGCTATTGTTGTAATTCTGGCAAATTTTTACTCATGGAAGTAGATTCATTCATCAAAAGGTGAATTGTAACTGAATGAATCAGTTTCCTATCTTATAGAGGCAAGTTGTTCCACTGCCTATTTTCCAGTTCTCAGTTTAGATATTGTTGAAACAGCTCCTAAAATTTTGAGCTTGACCCCTAGAGGCTGGGGATGAGTTAGTGTTGTCTATATCTTGTATTTTTTCTGTCATTAGCATAGGTTGGACGCTTGGCATTGCTTGGAGCTTCATTGTACATTTAATCTCTGCATTTTGGCAAAGGAATAGACCAAGGTTTGCAGCACTCCTTGGGATCCATGTGGCTCTTTATTTTGATGATTTATTTCTCTCAGTGATTGTAATTTTAATGATGTTTCATGTGTATCATTTTCCTTCTCATTTCTTCTTAAGTTAAACAAACAAGTAATAAAGGTGGAATTCATTAGATTTACAGTGCTCTACCTTGAGTTTTTTTTAATTTTATATGTTTTCAACTATATTAAGAGGATTCTTGAATGTATCTTGCCCTCTTAAACTCCTCACCGATCTGAGCTATCCATTTCATTCAAATTTGAAGCGTAAAAACAATTTCCTTTCTTGCCCTATTCAGCGCTCTGCAAAACTGATCATTTCCCAGACCCAAAATCTTCCCTTCCCTTTGATCCAACAAACACCTTCAAAATAAAAATCAAACTCTTTTACATATATACCTAGCCTAAAATCAGCCTTTATTCAGGTCATCTCAAGCCTCATTTATTATTTTTTTCTGAGATTGACCAAGAGAGAGCCCTCTCCCGATTTGGTAGGGCTAGCTACCAGATTAAGTGTGGTTTGATGTTACCCTAGACTCTGCCTTCCTTCAGCCTGAGGTAGATTTAGGCTATAACAACATCAAAAACAAAAACATCCACAAAGGCTTATGTGTGCCAATCACAGTAATCAAAAACCTTAAGAACCTGCCCATCCTGAATTTCACAATTGCAGCAATAAAACTATTCTTGGTTCATATCAATAACTTGCAAGGTTGGTATTTTAGAATGGGTAATTTATCTCTTTTATTTGAAACCTCATTTGAAACTCCAAGTGAAGAGCTCTGCTACAAATAATCTACATCATAAAGGCAAATGATTAACCTTAGATGCCAAAGTAATCTAGTCTTCAACCTTTACGAAGATATAGCAGGGGATGATGAGCTGAAGTTGAATTGTAAACATTGGAAATATATCCCTTTGTTCTTATGTGAAGGAGGTCTATAAGAATAATGAATTTTCATTCATTTTACCATTTTTTACAGCAATCCCTTTTGAAATATCTACCACACTGAAATGAATGCTCTTCATCCTCAAGCAATGGTGAGCCTTCTACTTGTTTATGAAGGAGGCCTATGTTTGACAACTACCTGGGCTCTTTTCAATGCCTGTTTTAACCAAAAGAAGAATGTCCATGAACATATTGTTAGTGGTTTTCTTTTTATTTGATAGAAGAAGTCAGTTTAAAACCAAGATTTTTTTACTTCCTTGTTCATTCAGATGAGACTGTCTTTAGTCAAAACTCCACCTCCAGATTCCTCTTTGAAGGAGATTCCTATAACCAAAAGAACAGAGGTTTTCAGCACCATTGTATTGACCATATTTTTGCTTAAAAACCATTTGAAATCTGCTAATGTATCTTTTTCTCATCCTTTGGAAGGAAGGTGACTCATCATTTATGAAGTCATCTAAAAACACCTTAAATTTCTGCTTTGAAATGAGGTTACATCTCTGTTTCCTGGCCCTCTTCTTATTAAATGAAGGAGGCCTTTATCACATTGCCAAACCCTCTGCTCATATTTGGAGGAGGTTTTCTCATTCATTCAACCCTCTGCTCATGCTTGAAGGAGGTTTAACACAGTGATGTCATTTCATCTGCATTCAAGTAGTGTCATCTTTCCTTTCGCTGCCTATCCGTGCTTAAGCAAATAAAAGTGACAAATAGACAATATGCCATGATGGGCATTTCTATGAGACATGTAATCCTGTTGTTAAAAATACCTTTATGCATCTTTAGATATCAAAGGTAGCCTAGCCAGTATTTGCAGGGTATTTCTTGTTATTCATAAGTCACTAACCTTTGACTCTATTTGCAGGAGCTTATTGAAATAACTCTCTGTCCAGTACTTGCATTCCAAGCTCAAAACCACATGAGAAGCAGTTTTCTTCTCATGTTAAGTTTAATAATGTCTTCTGGAACACTGGTACACTTTTGCTCTTTGAAAAAGACATTGAAACACTGTAAATCCACCTAATATCAGTTTGACCTATGGCATATGCACTGCTGAGAAATTAAGGTTTTTTAATGGCGTGACTTAAGAGTGTATCAAGCTTTGTTTGCAGAATAGGAAGGTTATCTACGACTAGTTGATATTAGACAGAGGCTTTTTGGCTTTAGGATAGTTTTCCAAGGGAGGATCGCCTAAAGCACCACTACCTAACTTAGGGGAGACTTTTGGACAGATTTTGAGTATTCTCTTTGGAGCTGATAGACAAGTTTGTATGACTGAGGCTAGATAGGGGTTGACAATTAGGTTTTATCTCATCATGGGCTGATTGAAAAAGGTAGGAGTGAAAAAATGTTTATGGGTGTTCTCTAGCTGACAAATTTGACATACTGGAGATCAGCTTCTAGAAAAATTGGCTTTAACAACTAGTCATCATCAACAGGTGAAAAATACTGATGACTAACAGTGGCTCCATTTGGGGAGGGCATCTCCTTTTCAGGAGATGTCCAGAATTTTAGATCTTGGTTCTTTGAAGACCAGTGCCTTTATCCATTGGCGCAAATTTCTTTCTTCCTTTATGCTATTTCTGAAAATTGACAGCATGATTAGCATCAATGATATTTCTACCTACCCCACTATATTTCCTAACCTTTTTTTCTTCTTTTGGGTGCATTTGGACTAGCAACCCTTTGACATAATATTTTTGAAAAATGATACTATCTAATTCTACACTTATATCCGCTGGGAGTTCAGATTAAGATGATGAACTCCTTCGTTTCTCTACTTATGCTAGATTGACTATCAAGGTTAAGCTATTTGACAGTATTTTATTCTCTAATCTAAAACATGAAATTGAAAAATGACCAAATCAGGATTAGACAGTCTGATTTGTCATGTACTTGTGGCATGAAAGACAAGCTGCACACAAATATTATTTTGCATAAAATGAAATCTAAAAAAACAAGGCTAGGATACACAATTTGTTTTTCATCCTTGCTTTCCTCTTTGGTTTTGTTTTGAGCATGTGGAACTAGTATCTTTTCCTAATCTACTCTCTTTGATAAGTCAAGCTTACACAATGTTGACTATCTTTTCCTCTCACTAACTTATCAGCAAATAAATTTAAAACATGTTCAGTTGTGATTAGGCTAGATAACTGAACAAGACATTTGAGCACTAGTAGCGGCATTTAGACTTGCGTGCTTTCCAAATGACTATTTTTTGAACATGGGGCTTCCTTTCTATTTTTCAAACTGCCCTCTTTTTCTATTTTTCTATTGTTTTTGAATTTTCTGTTTTTGATTTATTTTTCAAACAATGGTATATACAATTAAAAAAAAATTGACTCAGAAATCTTGGAAATGGCGAAACTTAAGCATCTTATCTTCATAAGGATCTCCTACCACTCTTGGTCAGCTCAGTCCTTGAAAAGAAAAATTTGGAAATTTTTCTCTTTCAAGCATGACATAAGGATTCGTGCAGGAATCTCTAAAAAACCTTGTATCTTCCCGCTATACCTCTTTATATCTCTGATTTCCACTCCTCCTTTTGTTGTACATATTTTTCAAATAGTGCAGATATTTTTTGTCATTTTTGAAGTATATGATGACATCATCAAGGTATGTCAGAATGCAGAAATTCAGAACTAGAAACATGGCTTTTAGGAGCATGTTTTTGTTATCCGGTGGTTTTGCAATTCTGAATTTGAAAATGGAACTACTTCCAGCATACTTGAAAAATTCTTTGAGCTGTCTACTTTGCAAAAGAATTATTTGGCTATAACTTGAAACATCATCTTGCAAAAACACATGATTAAAATCACTTATCATTGGTATATCATGGTCTTGGGCAAGAAGGATAAAACTTCTGTCACAAGGGTTTGTATTAGTGTTTCTAAAATCAAAACAGATCCTATGACCAACTATTTTATCTTTGACTATTACTGTTTGGTCCAAATTTTTGTATTTTCTTTTGTCGAAGTTGTTTCTTGGAGTGATGGTAGTGGCATAGTGCTGCTCATTGTTTTCCCTACATGAAGTAGTATTTTGCACAAGACCACAAATTCTGGCAGTTCTAAGTCTTTGGTGGAGTGGCAGAATGCTAGCTAGTTCAAACAACTAAGGTATATTTGGACTGTAGTGATCATATCCTTTCATAAGATGTTTTTTAGACATTTTTTTTTGGATTTGGAGCTGTTATGGCTACAGTCAAGGTTTCATTTGAAAGGGTAGAGTTATGTGATGGCAAATCCTTAAGGTATGGTAAGAACGTTAAGCTTCCCTGCCCCTGAGTTCCAAAGAGGTTTGTGATATGCAAGTCTTCTAATGCCTCTGTTCTAAAAAAGTTTCCTGACGTTTGCCTAAGGTTTGAGCAATTTTCTTGATGGTACATAATGGGTTGTGCTTTTTGCTCTATCCTTGTTTCAAAAGGAACAAACTCTCTTTCCTCAATACATAACTGATCATGGTCATGATAATTCTGAGTGTCTAGTTCATCATAGAGAACTTGGGGCAGCTGATGTGGTGGGTCTAAGTTTGTTTGAAATCCTTCTGAATGTTCTTCAATGTCCTCATCAGTGTGTAAAATGAAATATTTTAGATCAGACTGCAAGGAGTACATCGGGATGTTATCTGGCCTTTCTTGACTGCTGATCATATATTTCATGTGTGATTCCCAATAGAGTATTCTAGTTTGGTCAAATACAGGAATGGCGGTGTAGGACATATCAAGTTGAATATTCCCTTGAAGCTTAGCTCCCCAACATCTGGATAAAAGCATTCCATACTTGGGAGGGATGTCTACTACCACTATATCCATGATCAAGTGTTTTGCAGGTACTTGGGCCAAACTGAAACAAAGATCTTTGATCAAGCCTAGACATTTGACACTACTTGAATCAAATGAATATAAGTCTTTATATGGTCTTGTGATTTCTAGGCCTAATCTTTCCATCACAACCTTCGGCATGAGATTATGTGAGGCCCTTGAGTCTAGCATGGCATTGTGTAAGATTTGGTCATGGATATTCAAACTAATGTAAAAGGGAAGAGTGGTTCCTTCTTGGAATTTCCCTTCTATTTTTGGACCAAACAACACTTCAGGAGTGTCATCAGCTAGATTAAGGGTGTTTGCATCATTTCCTATATTGAGGACCTTTAACACTTGGGATTTATAAGAAATTTGGGCAATACGTTTAGTGAGAGGCATGGCAATCTTTATTTTGGCGATTTATCCCTCAAAACTGAAGGGTGCTTGTAGTTTAGACAGGTTTTCTTCATTTTTTTATGCCATGAATTTCTCTATGTTCTGAGTTTGCTGACTTTGTTTCGGGATTTTTTTTGACACAGCCATCTCAGGAATCTTTGTGGAGGTACTAGGAGCATCTGAGCCAAGACTTTTTTGAATAAATTTATCTTTGTTCTGGTCAGTTTTCTTGACCATGATTTTGTTGTTATCCACTGCTTTTTTAAGGATGGTATCAGGGGTTTTAGCAATGTATGAGCTACCTTTCTTGTAGTTGTCTTGGTTTTTTCTGTTTCTAAGGTCATACTGCCTGTGAGCTTCTATTATGGAATTCTGAAAATCTATGGCAGGATCTTCGGGATCTTCATAGTTGGTTTCATCTTGATTCGGAGAGAAGAATGCTTGTTCTTCTTCTGTGAGGTAAACCTCACTCTCGTTATCAGAACCTATAAGGTTCAAATGATTTTCATCAATGGGTTATGTATCCCTTTCATCTTCTTCCACATAATTTTCATTAAAGGGTGGCCTAATTTGTTGGTCATTTTCCCTTGGTTTGTTTTGAGGCTATTCCCTCCTAAAATTTTGGTTCTGGTTTCTGTTTGGAGGGTTTGGCTGGTTGTCCCTAAGAGGTGTCTTTTCACTTATCTTTTCCCACATTTTCGCCATGGATCTAACCAAGTCATCTATTCTAGGATCTAAGGAAGGGGCCGAAGTGGAGACCTCATCCCGGTATGTGACTTTCCTTTCTGATCTAGTCCTAGCTCTCTTTTCTGCTAAGTTGGCTTCTCCACTTATGGCCACTTTTTTCATTTCCTCTAAGGTAGGGGGGTCCTTGTCTCTTAGTTTATAAGTCATGTCTGGGTTGAATCCTTCGGGGAACTTTGCTAAATCTGAGCCAAGTGGAGGTTTGAAGTGAGGTGGGAGGGCGTTATACACACTGTTGGACCTAGTGCAGTATCTCTGGACACTTTCCCCATTTTTCCGTTTTAGATTGTTATATTCCGACAGGATTTGAATGGGGTTCTTTTTTATTTCCCACTTATTTATGAAGGTTTGGTAGAGTTCTGGGAGATTGTGGATGCTATTTGGAGTTAAGCTCTTAAACCATTTTTTGGGTTCTTCGCCCATGCTTTGGGCGAACATCCTCATCCTGATGGTCTCATCTTTTATTTCCATGTATTCAAAGGCATCACTAATTCTATCTACATGTTGTTGAGCTGTAGTAGCCTCAACTCCGGTAAAGTGTGGGATTTTGGATTGATAGTCATTTTGTAAAGGAGCCAAAGGGTGTGGCAACACCAAGGGTGCATACCAGGCTGCCATGGTGGGAGCTAATGGATGATGTACAAAATGAGGGCTTGTAGGATGAGCTGAGGTGATTTGAACAGTAGCAGTTTGGATGGGTGTGGCGGATGTACTTGGGCTAGTGATCTGATTTTGAGCAGATCTGGGGTGGTAGGAGCCAAAGTGATGGAGAAGCTGAAATTCTGGAGGTGTAGTAGACAAGGCTTCTCTACTAGGACTCTGTGGTAGATCCAGGGGCTCAAGATCGTCAAATTTTACCTTACTTTGTGACTTGCTTCTAAAAAGGGTTTTTGCTGATTTTAAGTCAAAGGGGGAATCCTGCAAGGCTGTGAGGTGTTCAGGTACTAATCTTTCTTTACGGATGGACCTATCGGTAGCTAAATTTCTAGTTTTAGAAGCTTGCCACAGAATCTTCTCTGGGTCATCTACTATGATAGGGGGATTTGGGTCTGGATGAGATCTGGTATAGATTCTTTGTGAAGCCAGATTTCGAATTCAGAGCCTAGAGAGGATGAAATTTGTGGTTGTTTTGGATGGATGGCCTCTCTAGGGGTTTTGCTAATGTGAAGGATGGTCAAAACAATAATGAGGACTAGTGTAGTTTCCAGGTGAATTTCTATGAGAACTATGGTCCACCACCAACACTATTAAAGATGCTTTCGGGAAAAAATTTTCTAGCAAACTTTGAGATGAAAACTTGCAAGGAAGAGTGATTCACTTAGTTTCAAAAGTTTGCTAGGCTATATGGACAAGCTAATGGTTCTATTTGCAAGATTATTTCTATTTATCTCCTATTTTTAGGTGAAGTCTTCTGAATCGCTAAGTTATATTAGTTTGTCACTGATTACAGAGTTTGCACCATAAGTTTTAAGTTTTGGAAAGGATGAGTTAACAGAAAGGTATGGTTTATGAATTTTTGGTTTTTGTATGGAGTTTTTAGGCCTACTAGAGGCTAGTGGAGTCGCCAGGTGGAACTTGGTTGTTTTTGTAAGGATGTAGCTATGGTCCACCACTAATAACTAGGGAAAAGCCAATCTAAGAATGTTTTGGGGTTTTTTGAGTTTTTATGTGCAGCCCATGGTTTATTAGAGTGTTCTAGACTTGATTCATCACTTTGCTAGGGTGGTGAAAACGAAAATATTTTACTCTAAATGATTCTATGGACTTCTTGCCTGTTTAAATTTTTAAAGACTATTGAATCTACAAGAGTTTGCTAGACTGTTATGTACTCAGTTAGTCCCACTGTGATCACCATTATGTTAGGGTCCCGTGATTTGGCTGATTGGCAAGCCAAATGACAGTGTAACATCAAACCAGTCTTTGGAGCCCAAGGACCTAGCCTTCCGGGACTCAAGGAGGGCTCTCTCTATTTGTGTAAGGGATATCTGTGTGTTTGCTTATTGTGTTCTTGATTTTAGGCTAGTTATGAAGTAGGTTTTTGGTTTTGGTTTTTAGGTTGTGAGGGATGAACTGATCAAAGACATAAGATAGGTAAAAAGATGTCAGATCAACTGGGCTATGGGGTCGAAAAGGTCAAGAAAGCTTTCAAGTGGTGATACAAGGTTGTTGAAGGGCCGATTTGAGTGAGGTAAAATGCATCTTTGGGTAAAATGGAGTGAGATGGACATAAAATTGTGAAGGACAAAGGATTTCAAACATGAATAGTTTAATAGCTGACATAAACATGGTAGGGAAAACCATTAATCATGATAAATGTAATTGTAAACTGATTAATGCATAGAAATAAACATTCAAACCATGCATAGAGATATATGACTCTCTGACTTTAGGAAATGGCTATCAGACTTTGGGGAAATACATTTAAGACAAACAAACAACTTAAATCACTATGAAGGAATGCCTAAGCATAGTATTTCAAGCTATTGGGCACTTTGAAAGCAAGATTGCATAGTTTTAGGAAAAGGGAAAGATTAGTACAAGACCTCCTTGGTTCAACAAATGACAATCAAACAATCAAAGAGAAGTTTCAGAGGTGGAGCTATGACTAGCCATGAGTAAGCAAGGCATACCGTGAATCATACTTAGCATGCATAAAACCATAAATGAAACAAGCAAACAATATTATTCAGTTATCAAAGAGCAATCAAGGATTCTTTGATATGACTAAGAAGGAAGAAAACACAGAAGCTGTGAAGAAACATGAAATTTGAGGTGCCTCCAAGGGCATGTCTCAAATCTATTCTCTACTGTCTTATAGCAAGCAAGAACATGGAATTATGAATGAAAACTAAGAAAAAAAATAGAGAGAGAGACACTATACCATTCTACCAAGTCATGGAATCCAACAACAGACCTCCTTCATCATCCAAAAACATCCAAGAAACTATCCAAAAGCATGAGAAAAGTGTTTCTTCCAAGCTTGTATAACCATATATTGCTTCTATTCATCAAGTTCAGCCTTATTTACAATTAAAGCCTTTGGAATATATAGGCCAATATGAGGGAGAACCTCCTAGTTCAACTTGCAATCTCATTGGCCTATCCAAAATATCTGATTTTTTCCTTGAGGCTTTGCAAAGCCCAAGGCACAAAATATCTAATAAAATATCTCAAAAATGCTAAAAAAGGAAAATAAATTGACTTTTCCTAACTAAACATGCACAAAAATAGCTAAACGCACATGAGGAAAATTCAGTTTTGAAAGGTACATTTTTTACAAAAATACTTAAGAAATACATCAGCAGAAAGTCCCCTGAATTTCCGGAAACATTTGGAGGCCTTCTCGATGTCAAAACGAGGCCTGTGATGGCTCGTTGGAAAGCTATGAATGTATATTTTTCTGAAAATATTTAGTTTTCTCAAAACTAACCACTATAAGTCCTCCAAAAACACACATGTGTGTAAAAACCCAAAAAATAGGCCTTGCTGATAAACGGGGCATAGTGTGGAAAAAGTGAGTGTTTTTCGCCGTTTTGGGGGAGAAAATCATCTTCAAATGATTTGAAAATCATTGAGTATATGCCCCTAAAATTATGGCATCCAATGATACCATTTTAATCCTTTGAGGATGCCCCAAACTGAAATGGCGATGCCCATGAGTTTTAGCCAAAAACCAAAAAATGACAAAAAACCAAAACTTGTTGAATTGTGCCCAATTTTGGTGAGCATGACCCTCAAGTGTTTTCAGAAACATGTTGTGAATCTGAGGCCAAAATTTGAAGCTTTGAGGTGTCTTTATTCAATTTTGGTACCGGGTGCCTCCTTTGAGCCTCTTTGAGTTTTTCCTGTGTGGCCTTCAATTTCTTCCAGGAAAACTGATTGAGCTTCTTATAATGCCCAGTCATCCTTCGTTGAATGTCCAAGTCTCTATTTTCCTTCCCAAAATTCTTTTCCAAGTGATCATTTACCCTCTCAAGCCATGCTTCTCGATTGTTCTCTATTTCTTGGGTGAACAATGTAGTGAGAGGGGTAGATTGGAGAAGGGCAGCTTCTTCTTCCTTTTGTTTCTCAAGGGCTCTTTTGAGCCCCATGGTTCTTGGCATTTTTCTCCTGTGCTGATCTTCATCTTTGCTCTCATCGAACTCACCCATGAGTTCTTCCAATATCACTTGTGCCTTGGAGGCCTCTTTTTTGTATTTGATGGCCCATGTCTCATATACCGCCATATGGACACTCATCTGTTTGTTTTGAATTTACAAAAAGTGATTGAAGTTTCTAGCCCTCTCTAGATCAGTCCTCAAAGCATCAATTTGGTTTTCTCAATTGATCAAGAGAGTTTCTAGGATTCGGGCTTCATTGTCGCTATCATCACTTAGGATTTGAATTATGTCGAAGTCCCTTTCCTTTTCATGGCTGCTTTCTTCTTTCTCCTTTCCTTTGCTTTGGGTGGCTCTTTTAGTCTTCCTCCTCTTGGGAAATTCTCCAATGGGTTTCTTGGGAAATTTCCCCTTGCTTCGGAGGGCCCGAGTGAAATTTGGAGTTACAGCTTTAGGTACCCTTTTTCTTGATGTCCGAGACTTGGCCACTTTTGGAGAAGAGAGCATGGCCCCTTGCCTAGGAGAGGCAGCTAGCACATGCTCTATTGGCTCTTTGCCCTTGTTACTTTGCTCATCATTCTTGCCACTGTCTTGGATTTCTTCATGGATGCATTGACTGTCCTTTTGCATTTCTTTTTAAGGGCTATGCTCCTCACTGTGTTGCACTTTTTCATCATGCTATTGTTATTTTTCATGACGCTGTTTTTCATCATCATGTGGCTGCCTATCCTCACTGTGCTGCACCTGTTCATCATGCTGCCCTTATTCTTCATGAGGCTGCTCATCCTCACTGTGCTACACCTGTTCATCATCATGCTGCTCATCATCATCTTCCTCTTCATCATGCCCTTCTTCATCATGCCCTTCTTCCCCTTGCTGCTCTGTTTTATCATGATGCTGCTCATCATCATCTTCCTCCTATTGCTCATGCTCTTCTTCCTCATCATGCTCTTTTTCTTGTTCAATGGGAAATTTGAGCTTCTTGGGAATGGGCTTGCTTGAAGAAGGCAAAGGATGGTGAGTGGAAGGTGAAGGAGATGTATGAAATTAAGGGATAGTGGCGAAATCCGGATGTGTAATGAAAGTATCCCAAGATATTTCTTTCTTCTCAAGCTGATGAAGAATGATAACCTTGATGAGGGAGTGATGGAAGAGGCAGGCTGACTGTTGAGAAGGAGGTTTTTTCTGAACAGTGGAGGCCATTTTCTCAATACTTCTATGTAGGAAGAAAGGGATATTTAACAATTTGGCTCTCGTGAAATGCATGAGCAATCAGACATGGTAAGCATAGACTCGGGAGAATCTGCCCTCACAAGTGAAGTATTTCATGATTATCTTCATCAGGGGGGCATAACTAGTTAATAGATATGAGAAGGGAAAAATGGATGGACATGAATCTCTATGCTCAGTCTTCAGAAATGGCTTGTATTGTTCTGAGTCTAGGTGGCTTTTTTTAAACCACTTCTCTCTGACATAAGGGATTTTGGTGGCCTTGGAAATGGACCTTGGAGAGAATTTGAAATCTAGGCCTGCTAGCTGAAAATGCTTCTCTTGAAATCTCAAAGCACAAAGATGTGTCAAAGGGGAATAGCTTTTCACCTCTTGCACCCTTTGACAAAACTCTAGACACCCAACCTCATGGAAGTTTAACAGGACTGATGGATGAGCATTTATCTCTTCAATGGAAACAGGCTCAAACCTCCTATGAAGGCCACGCCTACTGTCTTGCCTGGGAGGCATTTTGTTTTGAATGTTCTTTTCAAAACCAAACTAGCTCAAATGACTCTTGAATTTTTTTTCTCAACCACACCTATGTCCTCCTTTTCAATCACTTTTTGACCAAGACAAACTGCTTCAAATGTTTTGTGAAATAGTCCCCCAACACCAACTTTGTGCTCCTTCTAAATCATTGTTTTATCCTCTTTTATGCCAGAAAACTAGTATTTTTCAAGTAAAAAGCACACAGTCAATTTATTGATGTGTTTGGCCAAGGTATTGAAAATAGGTATCTGTGTTTTCTTGTTAGAGCAAGGATCTCCTTGTGTTTAGACAAAAACAAAATCACCCTTGCTCTAAACAACACTCTTCTGCTATTCACTGTTTCCTTACAAAGGTAGACAAAAACACCCTCAAATTGATTTAAAATATCTTCATAGCATGCTCTTTGTTTTGGAACTATGGAGGCTGCACCAGTTTTCACTGTTTCACCATTCAAAGGGGACACTTTTGAAGTGATAAAGCATTTCAGACTATGACCAATGTTTTCAAATTAGGCTCACTATTTTCATCTTACAAACACTGTGTTTACCTTACAAACACTGATTTCACCTTATAAACATTGTTTCACATTAGATTTTGCTGATAGAGGTTAGTTTTGTTTTATCACTGTTAGGACACCTTCAGCAATTTGAAAACCTCTACCACTGTGTTTTCTGTCTTTTCATTAGCATATGGTTCATCACTTTGTTTGAAGGCAGTTTTAGGCCTTTTGAAACTGATACAAACACACCACCTTTCACTATACTAATCTTGGGCAATCATGGCAACAAAAAACCTTGGATTTTTCTCAAACACCTTACTCTCCAACCACTATTTTTGTCTTGTGAAAATTACCTTGTCTCCCCTTTCAGATTTTCAAAAACTAGTAAGGAGCAATGGAGAATACCTTGCAATATTTTCACGGGCCCTTTTTGATCATTTGGCAGCTCCAAAAATGATTTTCGAGGGCCTTATGGGCGAGTGGCATGTTCAGATGGAAGAGCGTCGCGCTGCGTAGAGGAGTCGAGTCGGCCTTCGGGCAAAGGTGACCTGTGCTATAGGCGCGCCATGCTACAGTATAAAGCCCATGTAATTTCTTTGCCAAACGCGCCGCGTGCTTTTCTAGGCACGCCGCGCAGGCTTCATGCCTTTAAAAACTCTGAAATTTTCTTTGAAGTCTCGTTTCTGTTCAGTGAGTACCCAGGGGGTTGTTGCTTGCATTTTGAAATGCACAATGAGACCTTGCCAACGGTCTCTTACTCCCTTTAAAGTCGAAAAAAGTCAACAAACCTTTGAAACTACTTTATGAGGGTTTTGGATGCCTCTTGGCCTTTTTGTCTTAAAATGACATGAATCACTGTCTTTATGCTTTCGAAGACCTCTTTTCTCTTTTAAAACAGGAATTTCCTTTGAACTTCATTAAATACCTTTCACCTTGCAGCTCCTTCAAAACAACCCTTCAGACATATAAACCAAATGTTATGGTGTTCGATGGTTGATCATGCCCATTGTATAGGTTCAACAACAAAGGTTTATAAAATTTCTCTTCGAGCATCAAAGACAGAAACATCCACAAAGGCTTATGTGTGCCAATCATAGCAATCAAAAACCTTAAGAACCTGCCCATCCTGAATTTCACAAGTGCAACAATAAAACTATTCTGGGTTCATATCAGTAACTTGCAAGGCTGGTATTTTAGGATGGGTAATTTATCTCCTTTATTTGAAACCTCATTTGAAACTCCAAGTGAAGAGCTCTACTACAAATAGTCTCCACCATCAAGGAAAATGACTAACCTTGGATTGCCAAAGTAATCTAGTCTTCAACTTTTACGGAGATATAACAGGGGATGATGAGTTGAAGTTGAATTGTAAACATTGGAAGGTTGTCCCTTTGTTCCTATGTGAAGGAGGTCTATAAGAATAGTGAATTTTCATTCATTTCACCATTTTTGAGAGCAATCCCCTTTGAAATCTTTGCCATACTAAAATAAATGCTTTTCATCCTCAAACAATGGTGAGACTTCTACTTGTTTATGAAGGAGGCCTATGTTTGACAAATTCATGGGCTCTTTTCAGCCCTTGTTTTAACCAAATGAAGAATGTTTATGAACACATTGTTAGCGGTTTTCCTTGTATTTGATAGCAGAAGTCAGTTTAAAACCAATATTGTTTTACTTCCTTGGTCATTCAAATGAGGCTGTCTTTAGTCAAAACTCCACCTCCAGATTCCTCTTTGAAGGAGATTCTTATAACCATAAGAACAGAGGTTTTCAACACCATTGTATTGACCATATTTTTGTTTAAACACCATTTGAAATTTGCTGATGTATCTTTCTCTCATCCTTTGGAAGGAAAGTGACTCATCATTTCTGAAGTCATCTAAAAACACCTTAACTTTCTGCTTTGAAATGAGGTTACATCTCTGTTTCCTGGCCCTCTGCTTATTAAATGAAGGAGGAAATTATCACATTTCCAAACCCTCTGCTCATATTTGGAGGAGTTTTTCTCAGTAATTTAACCCTCTGCTCATGTATGGAGGAGGTTTTCTCAGTGATGCAATCTCATCTGCTTTCAAACAATGTCATCTTTCCTTTCACTGCCTATTAATGCTTAAGCAAATAACAGTGACAAATTGACAATATGCCATGATGGGAATTTCTCTGAGACATGTATTCCTGCTGTTAAAATACCTTTATGCATATTTACACATAAGAAGCCACCTGACCAACATCTGTAGAGTATTACTTGTTATTTATAAGTCACTAACCTTTTGACTATGTTTACAGGAGTTTATTGAAATAATTCTCTGTCCAGTACTTGCATCCCAGGCTCAAAACCACATGAGAAGAAGTTGTCTTCTCATGTTAAGTTTAATAATGTCTTCTGGAACACTGGTACACTTCTGCTCTTGAAAAAGACATTGAAACATTGTAAATCCACCTAATATCAGTTTGACCTATGGCATATGCATTGTTGAGACATCAAGGTTTGTTAGTGGCACGACTTAAGAGTGTATCAAGCTTTGTTTGCAGAATAGGAAGGTTATATATGACTGGTTGATATTAGACAGAGGATTTTTGGCTTTAGGATAGTTTTCCAAGGGAAGAATGCCTAAAGCGCCACTACCTAACTTAGGGGAGACTTTTTGGACAAATTTGGAGTATTCTCTTTGGAGCTGATGGACAAGTTTGTATGGCTGAGGCTAGATATGGCTTGACAATGAGGTTTTATCTCATCATGGGCTGATTTTAAAAGGTAGGAGGGAAAATTTTTTTATGGGTGTTTTCCAGCTGGAAAATTTGACAAATTGGAGGTCAGCTGCTAGAAAACTTGGCTTTTAAAAACTAGTCATCATCAACAGGTGAAAAGTACTGATGACTAACAGAATCTATAGTTTGCGTAACCAAAATATAAATTCCTTGACCTTGAACAATATTTGTAGACTTGATTTCAAAATCATATTCTTGTGATGAGAAGACCCAATAAGCTCCCTTTTCACCAAGGTATTTTTAGACTAATATATTTCTAATAGCCAAATAGGGTACAATTTCCTTAGTGTATGATTTGATCAAGAAGGGTCTAAAATGCTCAATTGATTTGAATATTGTACATGCTTTCGTTTCCACGTTTGATTATTTCAGTTATGCTCCTTGAAATCCCGAACTATTAAATGCAATAGGTATTTCCACATCTTGATCTTTTTTCCGCATTAATACTGTTGCATAAGATTGATTAGAGGAAAAATGATATAAAATAAAATCTTTATCATAGTTTGGAGAAAACAAGGAGGGAGCCAGAGTAATATCGTGTTTTATTGAGACAAAATCTTACTTCTCTTTCACATTCCATTTGAAAGTTACATTCGTTTTAATCATATTTTGTAGAGGAAATACTATCTGTGCAAAATTAGGAATGAAATGCCTCACAAAATTAATTTTCACTAAGAATGATTGTATTGATTTCTTGTTATGTGGAAGTACAGTTTTATATAGCTTTGACTCTATTTGGATCTATTATTATTCCATCTTTTGATACAATGAATCCTAAAATCTTCCCTTCTAATAAACCAAAAAATTAGTTTTTACGATTCAAAGAAATACCATATTTCCTACAACATTCAAAAACATGTTTTAAGTCATGAATATGTTCTTGTCAACACTTCGAAAATATAGTAATATCATCCAAATAAACAACAACATTTTTATTAATTAATCATCTGAATGCAATATCCATCGCTCTTTGAAGTGTTGCACTAACATTTATAAGACAAAATGATTTTGATAAGCATAAGTTCCCCATTTCGTCCTAAAATTAGTTTTTCAACCGATCATTGGGATGAATGAGGATTTGATTGTGTCCTGGAAATCCACCAAGAAAATACATCAATTCTAATCCGATAATAGATTGGAAAATCTATTCCGTATGAGGCAATGAAAAATTATCATTTTGAGAACTCTTGTTAATTTTTTTGAAGTCGACACAGATTCTATATCTCCATTTTTATTTTGAATTGGAACCAGATTTGATACCCATTTTGAATGCCTAATAGGAAAATTAATCTTGGCTTTAAATAATTTGTTTAATACAAATTTAATTTGAGGCTCAAGATTGGGACGAATTTTCTGCAACTTCTGTTGGAAAATTTTTTCATTAGGAAACATTGGAATAATGTGTTGTATTATTGAGGTATTATAGGTATTTAGGTCATCATAATTCTAGGAAAATGCATGCTTATATATTTTGAGAAGATGAATAAAACCTAGTCTTTTGTCTAGTGAAAGTCCTAACCTTTGGCTTATGTTTTGTGGATTTTTGTCTAAGCCAAGATTAATGATTTCATACCTTAGGGAACAACTAGCAATTTTGCAATAGGAGGTCTCTTAAATTTGTTGTCATTATGACTAATATTTTTTTCTTGATAGAAACCCGCATGTCAAATATGTCCTTGATTTCAACTATGATGTGTTGTCCTTGATCATTATAGAACTATTGCATATGACATGAATATTGGTATAGGTATTTCAAAAATGGGGAACTGTATTGGTAGCCCTATCATAGGTTTAGATGAAAAAGTGAAGTTGGAAACGTACGCATGACCTCTGTGAAGAAAATACACATACAAGTGCAGGTCTAATGAACAAGAGTCGTGTACGATCCCTTACCATGGAAAAAAATTACATGATATTTTCCCATGGTAAACACCCACGGTTTTGTGACAGCCACGGATATTTGATCCTATAGAAAAATTACTAACAAAAAATCCAAGAGATTTTCCTGTTATTTTGGAAATCCAAATAGCTATAAAAGGAGAATGAGAACAAGGAGTTGAGTGTGCATTCAATAAGCTATTCATCTATTTATTTGATCTAGAATAGTTGTGCATCAAGGAGCAAGGAGGAGGAACAACTATAAAAGATCTGAAATTTTCTATGTAAACTAATGAATGTGTTGCGTGTATATTGGAGGGAAAATTAAATGATATAATAATTGTAAATTAGTATGAGTGTGTTTATGCAGGGATTATCTAGAATTTATTTGTAGTAAATTTGTCTATACTTATTTCTCCTTTGAGACATGGCTATTTGTCTAATTGTTTTGTGATCTATTTGCTACCTGCATTCCTGAATCTCACATACATACATGGACCTGATTCTGAAATTTCATGTATATATTTTGAATAGTCATGGTTTGGTTAATGTTGTCACCCATAGATGCATATGGTCCTTTCTACTATTAGTTGATGATTGACAGAGCTTGATGAAGTCACTATGATGAATGGTTTACTACTAGAGCTTGATAAATATTGATTTTAGATTTGTATGCAGTTCTTATGTGTTTTAAATGCATATATGCAAAAATTTTCTTCATAGCAGTCGTGTATACATTCTGATGTTATTGGAAAGAATAAAATGACTAGGTGTCTTACTTGATTGGTTGGATTCAGTGGCTATGTTTATTGTAGAGAAATTTTGGCAGAGTTTGACTTTGATGATAATGAATTGAGATATGTACATTGGTTTCATGTACATCAGTCGTGTACATATGCAAATAACCGTAATGATAGTCGCATATACATTATGAATTGTCTAGGGTTTGTATTGCTTCTCTTACTATGACAG
>JAXQQM020089605.1:0-35252 GCA_034641835.2 Pinus albicaulis
AATTAATTGTAATTTTTCTCATTGGCCTTGATGCCATCCTGTACAGCTCCATTCTTATTTTAATACCCAAGAGGTGATTTTTGAAATACTTTCATATCTAGTTTTCATATCTGGATTTCACATTTCAAGTTGACAATATAACAGATAAGTTGACAATTTTTTCAAATGAAAATCTAGATAAAAGCATGGCTGTCTTTGTCAATGATTTTTGGAATACCTCTTATCGTCTAAATTATTAAAATATGAGTTCTGATTTGTTGCATTGTTTGTCAAACCACCTTTTTTGTTGCAGTATTTGTAAAAACCAAAGTTTGATAATATAAGTTTATTAATGTCCAGCAAATGATCAAAGGAGTATGTCAATGGGAAGACCAAGGGTTAGCTCAACTGGTTTTTTTTCATGTTGTTGGGCATCTGCCTAGTTCAACCCTCCTGGTTAGGCACACTAGTCTATGACTTTAGCGAACAGGGTTACTAGGGATGCCATCCACAAACATGAGGAAGCATCTCTTGGGTTTCCCCACAAGGTTTTCCTTGGGGAAAATGTTAGGTCAATGGGATTATAAGAGTACATCACTAGCCAAAATACAATGTGGAAGTGTGGAAGTGTGGACTATAAAGATGCTAAAAATCATATCAAAACAGATTTTTAATTGTGCTAGAAGCAGAACAACAAGAGAAGATAAGAAAGTACATGACTCGGAGTGGAGATAAAGTAATTACAAGAAAAAGATAATATGTATGATATCTGAGGACCAAAGGAACTTTAGTTTGAACTAGTCATGGTATGCTAGTGCTGACAGGTGAGGACGAGCAATTAGATCAAGGGGGGTCTCCCTGCTAGAGTCCTCAATGACCGCAAAATTTTTTTTGGACTAGTGGATGATGTCCTTTGGAGTGTGTCTGGGACTGATAGGGCTCTACAGTATGATCCTTGTGGGAAGCCCAAATTTGAGCAAGCTCTCCTAACATCCAGGCATGGAAAAATTCTCCTGATGGATGGTTGGCTGTGTGGATTTGGGGGCACCCAGCTCCAAGGCCTTGTCGAGTTGTCTACTAAATTGTCTTGTTGGTAAAATGGTGTGCACGTGTGGCCTGGAACAACAACTCCATAAGGACCTTGTGAGGTAAGTGACTAGTCCACTCCTTTCCCATATGGGAAGGGGATATTGAGAAATATATGCACAGATCGACAAAATAATTGTATTAGCGCTGAGAACTCTATTATCACAGTGGTTTGTGAAGCTTTCCAATGAATGAACAAAATGTATTTCATTCTGAAAGTACCCTATAATATATTCTACTATCCTATTATCAACTATATAATTTAGTTTAACTAATTATATAAATGGATGCAAATTAATGCTTATTTAGAGTCTTGTTGATCAAAATAATAGTTTATTGCACCTATATTTTATAGTATTATAGTATTTTGGTATTAAAAATAATATCTTCTAAAATTTGGGTTTCGAAAATTGTTGATAACTTCTTGACTGAAGTGCTTGAGTCTCTCCAAGGAGATGCAATGAGTCACAAATCAATCAAAGTAAGGCAGCAAGCTTCACATTAACAAATCAGCCATATCTTCATCTTCTACTAGCTTCTTAACAACTGCTCCAGAAAGTACCTGAGGCTGTTGTGATCTGTTCTCACCCTGAATCTGCCGCCCACTAAATACTGCTGGTACTTGGCCAATGCATGCATGATGGCCAGCATCTCCTTGTCATATATGGGATACAACTCTCATGCGGAAAGAGTTTCCGGCTCTCAAAAGCTATAGGATGACCACCCTGCATCAATACCGCGCCAATCCCCTCTCCTGACGCATCGCACTCCAAAACAAATGGCTGCGTGAAATCCGGCAATGCAAGCACGGGGCAGCTACTCATCACCTCCTTGAGCTTATCAAAAGCACGCTGTGCTGTGTCCGACCAACTGAATGCCCCCTTCCTCGTCAAATCTGTGAAGGGTGCAGCAAGCTGTGAGAAACCTTTGACGAACTTCCTGTAGTAAGTGCAAATGCCAATAAATCCCCGAAGCTCAGTCACGTTCCTCGGCTCTGGCCAATCTCTGATGGCCCTAATCTTCTCCTCGTGGACTCTCACCCCGTCCACTCCTATGATATGCCCCAAGTACAGCATCTCCGTCAATCCAAACTCACATTTGGAGAGCTTGGCGTAGAACTGCTGCTCCTCCAAGATGCGAAATACTGTCTCAATATGTTGGAGATGCTCCTCCCACGTCCTGCTATAGATGAGTATGTCATCGAAGAACACCAGCACAAATTTCTTCAGATGACCCCTGAAGATATGGTTCATGCACGACTGAAAGGTAGCGGGTGCATTGGTCAGCCCAAAAGGCATAACCAGAAACTCGAAGTGCCCATAATGACACCTGAAGGCGGTCTTGGGAATGTCCTGTTCCCTCACGCGAATCTGATGGTACCCAGATCTCAAATCAATCTTTGAGAAGAAGCATGCTCCCCTCAACTCGTCCATCAACTCATCGATCCTGGGAATGGGGTACCTGTTCTTCAAGGTCTTCTTGTTCAGAGCCCTGTAATCAATGCACATCCGCAATGTGCCGTCCTTCTTCTTCACCAACACCACAGAAGAAGCAAAAGGACTCGTGCTCGGCCAAATGTGCCCAAGGGCCAGCAACTCCTGAATAGCTCGCTCAATCTCATCCCGATAGGCCTTGGGATGCCTATAAGGTGTGGTGATCACGGCCTGTATGCCCTGCTCCAGCTCAATGGTATGCTCAAACCCCCGATCTGGTGGCTGCCCTAGCGGAATATCCCCGAATACTATGGCATACCTGTCAAGGATAGTCTGTACCTCTGGATGCACTGCCTGTCCTGTAGTCGCTGCCTCCGATGCCCGCAGCTCTACTGCCCACTCTATGTCTCCCTTACGGAAGGTTGCCTCCATCCGATGTGCCGACACAGTCTGAGGCGGATATGTGTGTTGTCCCCGTATCTTCTCATGCCTCCCTGTCTTGGGATCATCCCACTCCATCTCTAGGGCCTTCCAATCTGTCGTGACCTTCCCTAGAGTAATAAGCCACTGAACACCCAGTATCATGTTGGTGTCCGGAATATCGACCACAAAAAAATGATCTGTTAATGTATAGGTGCCCATCGTCACTGACAACTCGGGAACATATCGAGCACACACCATGGTCTGATCTCCTAGGACCAAAACCGAAAATCCATCAAAACTCTCAGTCTGTATACCTCTCCGCTCAACCATCTGTGCATCGATGAAATTGTGGGTTGCCCCACTGTCGACCAAGACTGAGACTCGCTGGCCACGCACTGTCCCCCGTATCCGCAACGTCAAGTACTTGGGAACTCCCCGCAATGCTGCTAGAGCTCCTCCAGTAGGTGCAAACGACGCACCACCTGCTGGTGGTGGTGGAGGTGGTAAGGTACCCTGCGCTGCATAACAATCTCCTGCCTCCACATCATCCTCCTCATCCTCTTCCCCGCTACTCTCGGAGAAGACCTCAATGAAATGTGCTTTCCCCGCAGCACATCTATGTCCCGACGCCCACGGCTCCTAGCAAGTGAAGCACAACCGCTTCTTCTTCAGCTCCCTCCGGGCCTCATCATCACCCTGTCCTCGTCCAGGATTCCCCTTGGGAGGCGGAAACCTCGTGTCCTTCCCCTTAGGCTGGAAAGCTTGTCTCTGGGGGTAAGGTGTCCGAGTCCTGGGTAAGACATCCTGTAAATCTCGGGTCCTGCTGATGGCATCCTGAAGTGTAGCTGGTCTAGTTGACCTGACTAGGCCACGAAGTGGCTCTGCTAACCCCTCCACAAACATGTAGACCATCCGAGCTGCGGATAGATCTGGCACCATCACTGAAACCCTCAAGAAATCTGAAATGTAAGTCTCTGGGCTCCCAGTCTGCTTGAGCTTCGTCAACTCAACAAAGTGCTGCTCCGGATCCCTCCTGTCAAAACGCTCTAGCACCCTCTGGGTAAACTCGACATATGTCCCCACTGTAGAATGCCCGAGTGTAGTCATCCCATGAAACCACCAGTCCTGGGCCTCACCCTCCAGATGTAATGTTGCCACCTTAATGGCCTCTGACTGCGACATCTGATTAAGCTGGAAATAGATATCCAACTTCTCTACCCAAGACTTTGCTGAACTGTTTGATGAACCATCAAACATGGGCAAATGAAATCTGCTAGCTGCGCGGTGGTCATCATGATGATGTCTGTGTCCCCTGTGATGATCACGGGGTCTACCATCACGCTGGAGCTGAACATAATCTCTAAATGAGATAAGATCTTTGATCGCTGGCCCGCGTGCCAGGTACTCTGCAATGTAGGCGTCTATCTGGCTAGGGTCAACCTCTGGCTCCTGCTGTGCTTCTGCCCCTGCATCCTCTGCTAGGAAAGTGGGCATAGTGGATCGCGTGGGTGCATGCGATGCCATGATGGGGATAGCATCACGCACCGGCATATGGTGTGACGTGCCTGATCCCTCACCGACCTGAAAACCCCTTGGGGTTTCCCGCTGCCTAACCTCCAGCGCAGTGAGTCTCTGTGACACATCCTGCATGTGTTGGAGGAGCGCTTCTCTAAATCTCCTCGAATCCTCCTCGTCTGCCATAGGACCCTGCTGCTCTGCGTCCCCCACAGGCTGCTCCTGCTCTGAATCTGTCTCAGGCTGCTCCTGATCTGTGTCCACCACTCGAACACAGTCCCCCTCTCCGTAGGTGTTCTCCAACCTACGCTCAACGTCTCTGTATTTCTTACCCCGGTAACCGATATGGGATCTATCCCTCGGCCTCATAGACTGCTAGCTCCACAGGCTGAGCCAGAACTATGCTTTGATACCACTGTAATATCCCGAATGGGAAATAGACAGCAATACAAGCATACGACAATATAGAAAATGCCGGAAATAGAACATAAAGCAAATAGACATAAAAATGTCGGGAATGCTAAGCCATTTTATTAATCTGAGAATATAATGAGATACAATGGATAATCAGAATAAATGCACCTATCCTTGCACAAGGCAAGTGAAGAACCCTCTCAGAAAAATAGGAAATGGCTGCTACAGGAAACTGCGTCCCAGCCGCTGGAAGAAACTGCCGTAACTGCTGCTGCTGGAATGGACTGAAGCTAGGGGCTGATCCCCTTGCCGGAATGAGCTGAAAATATGTAGATCATCTGTACTCACCGCTCCGGACAAAACCCAGAAACCATAAAAAAAATGGGCCACCTCTGAAAATCACCCTAGAAACCCTCCTCAAGGAAAAACGCTGTCCCTCCAGGCCCAGCGCAGATGCTAAATGAAATATGCTGAGATGGAGCCAAAAACTCCTCAGGAAACTCTCCAACTGATAAATACTGAACCTCCACACTGAATAACATTGAATCTCCTGCAGGAAACCCCGTAATAGAACACCTCCTCCAAGAACTGCGTCCACTCTCCTAGGGACTGCACAGTCACCAAAAGAAGCCCAGCTCCTCCGCAAACCGAAAACCAAATCCTCCGCTGAAAACTGTAGAAAATACCTTGCTCGAGCAGGCACTCGAAGTCCCCCGGGGCTAAGGGTGAGATCTCCGACCGGAGACACTCAGTCACACTAAATAGTGCTGCAGACAGGCTAAACAGCCAGCGTGCTCAAGAAGACAAAAGTCTAGCTCAAATATCATCAACAACAAGAATACCAAATGAAATGGCTTTCCCCACCTTTTATAACGCTAGCTCTCCTCAAAACCCTAATGTGGTCCCCCTCTCTCCACGTGCTCCTCATAAGTCTGCGCAGATGCTCCTAGAGGCTACGTGAGGCCTCCCTCATATGTGGTGTGGACCCCCAAGGCTCCCCTTTAAGTTATAACGTTGCTCCTACTAGGGAAGCACTTTATTTTATTTAAGTGAGTTGACCCCTCTTTCCTCACTTTTATTTATTAATTAACTATAGGCGGCAAAACTATACAAAAATCAAATATTCCAATTAGCGGTGCTAATTAGGAATATTACACCTTAAGACAGTAGCGAGACAAGTGGAGCAGTTGGTGCAAAGAATCACGGAGGAAGCAAAGGCAAAGCTGAAGACTGAAGGGAACAGCGCAGTGTAGATGTAGCAGTAGCAGCGTAGGGGCTGATGTCACTTCACCAGCGCAAAACAGAGCTGCTTACGCAGTGCATAGTTGCAACAGCGTGGAAGTTTCAGGAGGACAGCGCAGCATGAGAGATTTCAGCACAAGGGGATGATGTGACTTCAGCAGTGCAAAGGGAGTCTACTTACGCAATTCAGGGTTGTGGCTATGCATCATCCTCTAGATGACAGCACAGATCAGCAGTCTATGGAGCTTCAGTGATGAGGATGTAGCCTAACTGACTTGTCTGTCAAATATTGGGAAGGAGCTTCAGTTGTTTCTCTCAACAATTGAAGTTGCAGTGCAGTAGATGGCAGCAGGGATGCAGCAAATTGAGAGGGAGTTGCAGTACAGATGTGGCAATGGCGGTGGCAGTGTCATGGTCAGCAGTATAGAATGGTAGCAGCAGCACAATGATGAAGGGCAGTAGGTCTAGCATCAGTGCAGAGACCCACACCAGAGATCAGTGCAGAGCTTCGGGGTGAAGCAGAGTTGTACTAGAGCACATTCCTCGCTAAGAGGGAGTGTTGAGTTTTCTTGAGTGTTGGGGTAGCATCAGATGTGCTCTAGCTCCCAAAATTTGTGGAGGGAATAGAGTACGTGAGATCTCCAAGACCCAAAAAGGGATTTGGGAAATTCGGTCCAGGTTGGGAGATAATTAATTAATTAATACTTTTAATTAAGGACCCTAAGTCTAACTTAGGAAAATTAAATTATTAAAGGTAATTAATTAAAACATGTGATGGAATTGTCTTAAGTCACATGGATCAAGCTTTCTTTTAATCTGAGCCATCGATTCAAGATCTGATCATGGTCGTTGGTTTCCCAACGAGAAAAAATATAAAGGGAAGGCTTGGGGTCATTAGGAACACATACACGCAGGCAGAGCACTGAGACAAAGCTGGAATTCTAGGGCGTGGTTTGCTCAGAATTTCGAGAAATTTTTCAGCTGCAGAAGGGTAGTTGAGGCGAAGGGGATGGTTTGATCCTAGTGCCTAGAAACAGCAAGAGGCAAAAAGCAACTACTAGAGCCAATGCAGAGAAGCAGAGGCAGCAGCAGCAGCTACACAGCGCAGAGAGTAGCTTCAGCTACGCAGGTGCTACACAGACCCTTCTAGGGCAGCGTTGGGCAACAGGGGACCCTCCAAGGTTATGTAGAGACCCTTCTAGGGAAGCGTAGGGTCTGTGTCACCCATTCTAGGGTTACGTAGCCCTCTCAAGGCCAAAGCAGAGGCACGCAGAGGCTGACTAGGCTAACGCAGGAGCTTCAGGGGCAGCAATGGGGTTTCTAGGGCCAGAATTTGGCTGAGTCTTGTAAATCTCGTTTGAGAGTGTGGATCAGTCAATGTTTTGGCTTCAGAACAGCAGGTTAGCTGCAGATCTATCTTTTTCTCTATCGGGTTAACCAATGTGGTGCCCAGATTTGTTGTATTCAGAAAACTACTTAATGATTTAAAGCCTCCAGCAGTCAGAAGACTGGTTTTCCCGCATTGGGTTTTTCCAGGGACAGTTGTCCAGAAAATCTCGTGTGTCACTTTGTCTGTGTGCATGTACTTTTCTGTTTTAGATCTGAATCGATGAAAGTCTGTTATGTGTTTACTTCGATGTTAATTTGAAGATTTCAGCATTAATAACTTGTTTAAGTAGGAGAAGTATAACCAAAGCTAACAGTAGATTTCTGCATAAAGTAACTTTCAGAAATTTTCACAGTGCCCACTTTGTTGTCTATGGTTTGTAAGCTCTTTTACACGATTACTCTAATGAATTTTTGCACTAGAAGGCTATGGGACGCATTGAATCTTATACAAGATTGCAGGTGGTGTCCATTTGGGTTTGGTCTCCCTATATGGGTTCCTAACCTCCCAGAGGGCTACAATGGCACCTGTAGGGTGTTTGTAGAGAGCCATGGGCCTCCACAACAACAGACACCACTCCACGGATTCCCACCGATGTCCAGAGATTACTAAAGATCCACTTTTGCAACGAGTATGATGCACTTGGTACAATATGCCCGGCAGGCCCCATAGGAGCACCACACACTTGGCAGATGTCCAAGGACTTGTACGATGACTTGGCAGCATCCATTCCATCATTTGCGCCCTTGTAGAGGTTTTACAGGCATCTTCAACTCATATGGAGACCCATGGGGTCATTGGTGTGCCCCTACACCCATTAGGAGCACCACACGCCTATTACTTGGAGAACAAGGGGGCACAACCTTGTCCATCACATTTTGAGGAGTTTATTCATCATTATGGCACTTCTGGATATTATCAGGCCTTTGGGAGGGCCCCACAACATGCACATATTATTATTTGACCTCCTGAAAGGCTTGTTATTCCATTTATGAGCTAGTTTGGTGGGCTTGTCACCAAAAGTTAGGTTATTTGCACATTATTTTATGTTTAGGGACTAATGTAGGCTCATTAGCTAAATCGAACTCCTAAAAGGTGTATAAATAGGATTTAGTTGGATTCATTTGTATCATCACTTGGATTGGGATCTCTCTCTCTTAAGAGAATTTCGCATTATTTCCTTGGTTGAAATTTTTGGATGATGGATGAATTTTGAAGTATGGATTTGGGTTCTCTCTATCTTGGAGCTTCTTATATTGCGAATGTGATGCTGGTTGAATTTATTCTATAAAGTGTAAGTGAAAATTTGATATCATTTTTCTTGTTGTTGCATACATTTGAACTTCGCTATGATTAGGGTTAATTGTTGCATATGTTAAATGTGGAATTATGTGTCTATTTTAGCGTATATATGTGTATGGGCCATCGTGTTATCTTGATAAGCCTTCACCATTTGCAATAAGTATAAATGTTTGAAAGTCACTTTTGTTCTCTAGCCTCTAACATTGGACAATGTTGACTTTGAAACCTCCTTGAACGATAAAAAAACATTCCATATTCTTAATTATCCTTGTCTCCATACCCCCAAGTGAATTAGTCACTGGTCCCTCAAAAAAGGGTGATCATTTCCTCCTCTTTTCCACATTTTTCCTTTTTTCGTAGGTCTAGCCCCATTAGGTCACCTAGGACATCAATTTCCCGAGAATCTATCCATAGGAAAACTTCGATATCCTAGAGGAAACTGCACTGGCGGGTCCCCTCACTCTCCTCTGAATTTGGGCAAATTCGAACAGTGGAATCTTCGGATACCTCAAGCCCTAGCTCTAGGATCAAGTTTTGCCTAGGTGTTCCCAAAGCTAGAACCTAGTAGGATCGATTTTGCATCATTGGAAGAAAATTCATGTTTGATCCTTTCCCCCCACCTTGGCCAGGTCAGGAACACCATTGGGTGCCAAAATCCATCCCCTACCCTGGGTCGGGTCCACTTGGCCTCGCGTGGTCCCATTCTTCATCAAAGCTGATTTATCAAAGGCTACTCGGGAATCCAAGTTCCCAAAGGATTTTAGGGATTGAGAACCTCCTAAATAAATCTTATTCTTCTACCTCAACCCTCCAATCCTCATCCCCTCTCCCTAGAAGAACAAGTTCCTTGCTTAAAAGACAAGCAAACACCATTCTTCATTCTACCCTAGGGAAAGGGTTTCTAGAGTCACTCCACACCTATTCATTGATCTATACTTTACAAGTGACTTCCTAAACTACCGGGTCTCCTCCCATCAATGAAAGTTCGTAAAGAGCAGGGAGTCTTAGTTGTAGTGACAGTGGGCTAAGTCTCCATCATTGTCCTTGACCTACCAGTTTCCCTCATAGGAACCCCTTCTAGGTCCCCTGATGGTTTGAGTGGTAAAAAACCCTAAAAGTGGGAACTAAAAAAAATACTAGTCGACCAAAAAATATTCAAATTTTGAAAAAAAAATGTAAATATTAATGTGCATCCATATGAATCCAAACCATTATTAACAAATATGCAAAGTTTTTCATATATATACCAAGGATGCATATAACCAATATAGCACCAAATGCAATCCATAATTGAACCAAAAATACAACAACAAAGGGGTTCTAGATGACCTTTATAGTCCAAAACAAATCATGCTACAACAAATACATACATATCATCAAAATCATTGCGTATATTTGGATCCTCGTCAACCATATCACCCTATTAAGCATTAAAATAAGATAGAAAAAGCTTAACATTTCAAATTGGGATTTTCTTTGAGCGATAGGTACAATTTTACTAGGGTCATGACAGAGGAGTTCAATAATTAACGCCATCGTCATCGAGGTACATAGAGGGCTTGGTGCTCTTGATTAAATGCTAGTTTCATACCCTCATACATGATAGAATCCAATGGTAACGTTGCAATCCCCCAAATCCTGAAATCTTGAAAACTATTAAGTTTGTTGGAGTTTGAGTGGAACCTGAAATTCTACTTTTTCCATATGAAATCCAACGAAGTTGGAAACCCTCTCAAACATCCTGAAAGAGTAAATGGTTATGTTAAAAATTTAAGTAAAAGGATGAAAATGAAAGACACAAGAGAATTTCTCTTTCACTTTAAGAACTTAACATTATCATTAATTGCATAGCATTAGTAGCACCATAGGGTTGAATATTAGGCTTTCCCTACTTATAAATGATTGTCTTCAAGAAAAATTTAGCGGGGACACCCAATCCTTTTTTTCGGGGGGGACACCCGCAAACACCCTTTTTGAGGAAGCGTGTCCCCCACATTGGGGAACTATTTCCCACTACATCTCTTCGATTTTCCCGAAAAGGACGGCATGAGAAAATGTTTCCCATATGCCCCCCCCCCGTCTTGGGCACATGGAAAACATGGGAGTGCGCACCCACCCTAAGGGTCACATCCCCATCGAACACTGGGAAAAAGGTACAAGTTTTGAAGAGTTTTGATCATCAAAGGGATCCTAGTGCCTTTTCCCTATTTAGGTGATGGAGTCTTGGGGATTTAAGCCATAGAGATATCAGATTTCTGCATGGAGTAAGGAGTAGGACCATAGTTTTCACTTCCTAACCCTAGTTATATTTATGAGGTGAGAAATTAACTAGAAAAATTATCAATAAATTTACCAAGAATTTCCAATAAAAATACTCATTTAGACAAGGAACGAGTAGAAACCCTAGCAATATTTCATTAAAGATATCTGGTAAATACACTCAAATTCTCAAAGGGCATGCCTTCTTTCAATCCCAAAAAGATGTCTCCAACACAAAAACTAGTCTCCAATAGCAAAAATCCACATAAGATCACATCTCCTCAAGTAGCAAAGTACAATAGGCTAATTCGAGCTCTTTAAGAGAGGTTGAAATCCACAAATGTGATGATGATAAATGAAAAGAAGTGATCCTCCTTTTACAGGACTATCACCTCTAATAATCCACTTAAAGCCCCTAAAACGAGTTTAATTTTGAGTAGACACAAGGTAGAATGGGTTACAAGCCAACCCAATATCTAAACACAAAAAATATATGCCAATAAATGAACACATGTGTGAGTCATAAGCCCTTAATAAGCATGATGTCATGCCCTTTTAGACTTGAAAATGCTCAAAAGGTGCAATTGAAGGGTTGGATGAGTTTCCAAGCATCATAATTAACCTCAATTTGAGGAAGGGTTTGTTACCCACTACCTGTGGGTAGTATGCATAGGAGATTTTTTTTCCCTTAGATGGTCCTCAGCCAACAACTAGTGGCCCCTTGCAACCACCAGATAGCTCGATGTGCCAGTTTCTATGCCACCTGAGCCAACCATGTGGTCCCTTGCCCATCTGTTATGATCGTATGTTTGAAGGTGGGCCTCCCGAACATGAAGGTATGGCTTTTCATTGGTATAGTTGAGTATTTTTCCTTACTTATCATGGACACTTTAGGGCATAGATTGGTGGGGGGATTTAGCGAAAAGAGTGGGCTAGGTCTGTACTCTTGTCTCCACTTCCCGATTTCATGGTTAGCCTCGTATCCTAGTTCTGTGGAATCTCCTTAACTATCCATTAGCTTTAGGGTTGGCATTACATGGGAAACCTTGTTTTTGGTTGTGTGGTCCTGTTCCCGACACCATATACATCACTCCCTTTTGCTCATTTTAACCCCATTCATCTTCTTTCCCATTTGGGTCCACATGTGTCCACTGAGTCCACATAGGGTTAGCCTCCCCCTCACCTTGTCCACACCTTCGGTCAGGCCTGCAACGATGCTCGGACGTTGATGCAGCTAAAAACCAAAGAAAAAGCATAATTTGGCAACTCTTAATAGGAAATGTACCCCAAAATGCAAAAGATGGTCGAGACATACAAATTTAGCATGTAGGAAAAAGCCAAAAATGAGCTCTACCCCTCATTCGTGGCCATCACCCTGGTTCCTGTTAGCCACCACATCATGGGTGATATCCCTAGGAGAAATTTTTCTCCATGATAGACCTCAACCAAAAATCAGCAGCCCCTTGCATCCTCCTACTAGCTCGTTGTGCCATTTCCTCGCCACCTAAGCCAGTCATGTCATCCCTCACCCATCTGTATCGATCATATGTTTGAAGGTGGCCCTCTCAAATCTAAAGGTATATCTTGTCATTTGGTAATTGAGTATTGGGTTTACTTATCATGGATACTTCTGGACATGGATTGATGGGGGGATTTGGCAGAAAGAGTTGGCTTACTCTATGCTCCTGTCCCCTTGATCTCTTTTGGGTGTTACCCTTACATCTTAGTCCCGTGGGATCTCCTTTATTGACCATTTGGTTCTAGGGTGGTACTACTTGGGAAACCCCGACTTTGGGTGCGTGGTCCTACTCCTTTATCTTCATGTATTATTCCCCTTCCACTCATTATATTCCTATTCATCATTTTTCCCACCTGGGTCCACATAGCCCCCATGGGTCCACATAGGGTCAGCCTCCCTATCCCCTTGCCCCCGCCTTGGGTCAGGCCTAGAAAGATGCCCCGGAGGTTGAAGCAGCTAAAAGAAAAAGAAAAACATAATTGGCCACACTTAACAAGAAATTATACCACAAAATGCAAAAGATGGCCAGGACAAAAATAATTAGCACGTGGGAAAAAGCCAATGCATGAGCTTTGCCCCTTACCCATGGCCATCACCCTGGTTCCATAGGTCATAGATGAGTCTCCTTTGTCATACAGGAACCCATGATTGTCCCAACCCCCTAGGATCCTCTTATCCTCTTATCCTCCTTAGAATCCCACCTCCTAATAGGAGGTTCCCTACTTGACTGTCCACCTTTGGTGGTTCCCACCTTCCTTGACTGTCTACCTTTGGACCAAACTTCTTGTAGTAAACTTTGGGCAAAATTGCCCCATCAAAAGGGCCCTCTGATCCTTCGGCTCCCTCACCCTGCCTAACCTTTTGTTCCTCACCCTGCCTAACCAGTTGACCCTGCCTCACCTTCGGCTCACACCCTGCCTAACCTTCGGTTCCTCACCCTGCCTCACCTTTTTGCAAAATGTCCCTAGATAAAGTTTGGACAAAAACTCCACGAAGAAACAAATGGATAGATAGATTTCATTGTCATGGGTGTTGGCATGCAAAGTAAGCATCCAATTTCGTTGCCTTACCCACGGGGTTTAAGTCTCCCCCTATCCCTCTCAAGAAGAAATAATTCGTTATTTAATTTAATCCGAGAGGGTGTTGGCTATGGGCTCCACTTTCCGGGGATTATAACAAACCAGCCTAAGCCTTATTCTCAATCTCGTTGCCTTACCCTAGGGGTTTACTCCCTAACCATCTCAAGAAGAAATAATCCCTTATTTAATTTAATTCGAGAGGCAACCGGATAATAACAAACACCCTAAGTCTTATAACCCTTTGGGAATTGGGTAAATACTCTAAAGTGGAACAACCATCATAGTATACTTTTCCTACCTTAAAAGGGGTAATCATTGTTATATCTGACACATCATGCTCTTATCCTTGAGCCCCGAGCAGGTAATTAAAGAAAAATCATTAAAGGCAAAAGGCATATCAAGAAGGGCGGAAAAATCAAGGTCGAAACCCCTCATGTACCACAATTACTCCCTCCTACACATTATATACCCTGGTGTGGACTTCCCCTTATCTGGCTACCCTTATGCCCCAATATATGGCCCAAAATTGTCCCTCTCATTCCCTACTTCGTTTCACTTATTTGTCACTTGCCACCCCATTCAAAGGATGTACCTTGGACCTACTCTCCCCTTTAAGGGTTGAAACCGCTTAATAAGGTACATGGCTAACCCACTTTGGAGTATGGAGACACTAGCACATGCCAAAGCCTACTACAGAAGGGCATGCCATTGTGAAGAGTCCACTTTGTTATCCATGATTTGTAAGCTCTTTTACACGATTATTCTAATGACTGGTTGTACTGGAAGCCTAGGGGTCACATTGGATCTTATACATGATTTCAAATGGTTTCCATTTGGGTTTTGTCTCCCTACACGGGATACTAACCTCAAAGAGCTACATTGGCACACATAGGGTGTGCGTAGAGATCCATGGGCCTCCACAGCAGCAGACAACACTCCACGGATCCTCATTGACGTTCAGGGACTACTAGCGATACACTTTTCGGATGATGGGAATGTGCTTGGTACACTATGTGCAACAGGCCCCACAGGGGCCACACTCTTAGCAAGTGTCCCAGGACGTGTACGATGTCATGGCAGCATTCATTTCATCGCTCGAACCCTTGCAGAGGATCTACAGGTATCTCTGATTCATATGGAGACCCGTGGGGTCATTTGTGTGCCCCCACACCCACTTGTAGCACCACAAGTATACTACTTGGAGAACAAGTGGCCACCCCCTTGTCCATCATATTTCGAGGAATTTATTCCTCATTATGGCACTTCAGGACATTATTAGGCCTTTAAAGGACCCCACGACATGTACATAATATTATTTCGCCCCTATGAGGCTTATTTTTTCCATTTATGACCTAGTTTGGTGGGCTTGTCACCAATAGGGGTTTTATTTGCACATTATTTTATCATTAGGGGCTAATGTAGGCCCATCGGTTAATCCAAACTCCTTAGGAGGGTATATATTGATGTTAGCTAAATTCATTTGATTTTACATCATCACTTCATTTGGGACCTCTCTACTCTTAGAGAATTTCGCATTTTTACTTGGAGGATCATTTTGGATAAATAGATGAAGTTTGATGTATGGATTTGGGCCATTTTTATCTTGGAGCTTCACTTATTGCAAATATGATGTTGGTTGGATATACTCTCTAACACTGTAAGTAAATTTTGATGATATATTCCTGTTGCTGCATACTGTTGAACTTCGCTATAAATAGGGCTAGTAGTTGCATCATTGGAATGTGAAATCGAGTGTCTGTTTAACTTGTTTAATGTATGGGCCATTGTTAGGTGAATGAAATGTCCTAGAGATTGTTTTATCTCGATAAGCTTGCACTATTTGCATGAAGTATAAATGCTTGAAGGTCACTTTTCTTCCTTTTCCCTTAAAATTGGACGAAGTTGACTTTCTGAGTCCCCTTGATCAAGAAGCCAAGTTCACAATCATTATCATCCTTGACTCCATATCCCCAAGGGAAATAGGCACTGGTCTCTCAAAAAGGGTGGTCATTTTCTCTCTTTTTTCATCTTTTTCCCCTTTTCCCCAAGTCTAGCCCTAATAGGTCACCTAGGGCATCAATTTCCCGAGAATCCACCCACAGGAAAAATTTGATCTCTTGGAAGCTACTGTGTTGGTGGGTCCCCTCCCTCTCTTCCAAATTTGAGACAATTTCAACGGTGGAATCACTGGGAATCCCAAGTCCTAGCTCAAGGACCAATTGTTTCCTAGGCATCCCCAGGTCCAGACCCTAGTAGGATCAATTTGACCTTTTGAAGCAAAATTTCTTGTCTAATCCTTTCTTCTTACCTTGTCCAGGATAGGAACAGCATTGGTTGCCATATTGGTTGTCCATTGGTTGTCCAGGATAGGAACAACATTGGTTGCCATATTGGTTGTCCATTGGTTGTCCAGGACAGGAACAGCATTGGTTACCTTGAACAAAACCCGGTGCTTACTCGAAGAACCCGATTCTTTTGGGTGTGTTTTAGAAGAACTAGTACCCGAACCCAGTACTTGGGGACAAGAACCTAGGACGGGTTCAAGAAACCCACCCCCGGATTCGCGAACCCGTGCAGCGTAGGTTTTAACTGATTTTCCATTACTAGATTGGCATTTTAAGTTTTTGATCTGATCTAGGACTTGAAAATTTGTTATTTCATCAGCTAACATTTGTTTTGCAGGCTGGGTAAGGGTCTTGTTTGGCTAGAAGTCACTTCCAAGCACTAATCTTGCATCTCTTGCCTAGCCGCAGGCCTATTAGGCCTTTCTTGCCCTTGTCACTGCCTACTCAAGGTATTTTCATGATTGCATTTGGATATAAGTGCTAATTCTCTGTGGTTGCAGATGTTTAGAAGCATTATACTCCCCTTGGGTGTCACAACTTGGCGTGCTTGATATTGAAGGAAGGCCTCTAGGCCTTGTGGGTTTTTTCTCTACCCTCACCCTCTCTTGACTGTCAAATTAGATCAGTTCTGAAGCATATTATTGCAGACCCTAATCACATAAGAGAAGACCTAATTATGAGCCTGAAAAAACTCATAACAATCTCATAATAATTGCAAACTTAATTGTAGGTATTTTGGCTTTTATACTTTGCTAGATGGTTGATTGATTTGATTATTATTGGACTAATATCTATTGTTGCAGAGGTCTGATATAGGTCTGCTTTTTAAGCTACAACAGTGTATTGATTTATGACACTGGCATAAAAGCTCAAGAACTATCTTAAAGGGACTCTAAAATATAATCTCACATAAGCTTAAGAACATTGCACATTGACCATAAGAGGCTAATATGTTCATGTGTTAAGTGTTTTCTGAGATCTGAATTATGCTCTTAAAGGTCTGGTATGCTTGTTATAGTGGCAAGGAGAGGTCCTTGGAAACATAAAAAATCATAAGGACTCACCTCCACTTTAAGGATTTTTCTCTCATGTTATAAAGTGTTATTGGACTTCTCTTCTAGCATTTTGCATCTCATTATGGGCTGATCACTAAGTGGCGAAAAGTCTCCTTGAAATATCTTACCCATTTGCTAACCCTCTCTTGCATTTCCATTTTTGCATCTCATTGTGAGTTGGAAAGTGCATCACTTGCATATACAGATATTGGTTAGTATTCTCTTGCATCACAGTTCTATCTCATCAGTTTGGTTTCTCTCCATTGCATTCTTGCATATCATTTGAAATAAGAGTAGTCAATTATCTTTGCACTTAAGTATCTCTGTTAGCAATTTCATTTTGTTGATACTGTACTTGAAGGAATTGTGGCAAATCTCAATGATCTCTATTGTTTTATAATTCAAGTAAAAAGAGCTTTTGCTTTCATCATTGTCTCTAAGGTTGTTTTTATAAGACTTGAAATTAGAGCCTAAAGAAGCTCTAATAAGCTTTTCATTTGTAGATAATAGGATATCAATCTCCTAATTGATCTTATTGTTTAAAGATCACCCAATGTGTTTCATTGACTTATGATATAATTGATAAGTGCCATAAGGATCTCGTTGCGCCTAATTGTTAAATCTTTTTATCATAAGTAGCCTTAAATAAGATCCTATTGATAAGCTCAAAAGATTTCAATTGATTGATCAATCTCCTTATTGTGCTCTAAGGTTCTCAAAGAATTGGATAAGTGACTTTGAAGAAGTGGAATTGCTACTTTTGTTTTGCTTCATTGAGATAAGTCTCTAGTTTTCTCTTTAAGTACTTTGTTGAATTGTTCATTTATTGAATTACAAGTAATTTTAATCTTTCTTTAAGTACTAAATCACTTAATAATCTCATTGAAGCTTTCATTCATATCTTGCACTAGAAGTGCATTTTAAAATTTACCTCCAAGCATAAGCTTGTTGTAAGAAGATAGGACCACCTTTCTCACCCAACTTGCGAAGTTTATACCCTCATTTGTGGTTAACACAGGTCACCTTACAGTTCTCTTGCGGGAAATCCCTTATAGGAATGGGGGCACTTGGGTGGTTAGAACTTAGAACCTCACGAGAGGTATCGTTAATGAGGCCATAGCCTCCTTCTTGAGGGCTTCTCTCTACAACCGACATTTAAGACTAACTTCAAAACAGTTGAGAGTAAGGATTCACCTAGATAGGGCATTTAACTAAAATTTACCAACATCTTGCATTTCACTTGGATCCAGGTCTTGCACTTCATATAGGATAGATTTGCATCCTGCAGCAACTGTTCATCCAATTGCTTGGAATTTTAATTTATATTGTGCAAGTAAATTGACTCCTAAGGCATTGGTCTCTAATTGATAATTTCAATAAATCTAATCAAGTGATGCTTAAAAATTGTACTTGCCTTTTAATTTTCACCAAGTTGCTAGACCATTCAGTTGTGCCTCCTTCACTTGTTGGCTCTCAACAAGTGCTTCCTCTCTTCATCCATAGGGACTAACCCCCATAGTCTGCAATTAGGAAACAACTTAAATGGAGAGGACAGGGATCAGAGTGACAGCCCCTGTCTTGAGCATTGTCGCAATCTAGTGTACAATTTGGGCGACAACAAGTCACAATGGGTTACAATGCATTGTAGGGATGGCACCTGATGTTTGACTTGTGTTAATTTCTGTACATGTTCTATGCCATTTCAGATTAGGGCACAACACTGAAGAAGATAGAACATACCAATAGATCGATAGAAGACAAGCCAGAACAGAGATAGGAAATGGTGACGTTACGGCGATCAGCAGGATGCTTCTACCAGCAAAGTCTTCAATAGGTCATTTAGCCAAGCGTGTCACACATAACCCCAGAACAATCCAAACAAAGAATGTGCAGCTCCAATGCTATCCAGAGAGAGAATTCCTCCACATCGATGTGTGTCAAATGAACTCCAAGTCTCTCCAATATATAGGAATCTTTGGGGGTGTGTGACACGTCCTTTAAGACATTTAAGTCAATATTTTATTCCAGGCCGACCCAGCACATAAGTGGAATAAATTCAAAGTACATGTTCTGCTTATCCGATCGAGATGATCTTTAGATCAATCTTACACCTCTCCGAAAGAGGAATCCAATAAAAATATTGCGATCGTCATCTGAGCAGCACAACCCAGAGTTTGGACCTAGTTGTCCAATTTTAACACTTTCAAACCAGGAGAACTCCATTCATGAAAAAACTCAGTGCAATCCAAAACAACTCTTTGGATCCCGCTCAGGAACTTGCTCTCATTACGGGCCTCTTTATTTCGTAATGTATGGGTCACCACAAAGACATCATACCCGGGCCGACAGATCTGTACCAGAGGTCCGAAACCTCTATCGACCTCAAAGAGTCTCCAAACCAACTCCGAAGTTGGTTCATCTCACCCTGTCGTGCAGAGGTCCTGTATCTTCACTATCACTCACAAAGAGTCTCCAACCAACTTCGAAGTTGGTTCATCGACGAAGTCGAGCGGTCCCAGACCTCACTATGGGACTTTCTGAGGGTCTCCAACCAACTTAGAAGTTGGTTCATCGACCAGTGACCCAGGAGGTCCCCAGGCCTCACCTAAACTTGATCCCGGATCAAGTGGTTGGACCCGTGCATCCTAGATAAGTACGGCAAACTCTGATGCGTCCATCGGTCTTTGCTACTAGTCTCTAGCCTTTCCCACCTCATTGGCCAAATGAGAGGTACTTCCCATGAGCCCTAAACTCAATGGGTAGGATGCATACGGGGCACAGATAAATGAGAGGCGAACCAACTCAATAATCACAACGGTGGGGCAGAAGCACCATAAGTGCTTATAGCTCCGAGAAGTTATCCCCAAAACCCCCCTTTGAGCTCCCAGAGCTCATCGTCCAACAGGACCCTCAGAATAGGGTCATTCCATGATTCCAAGATTCTCACGGAAGGTTAGGAACATGACCTTCCCCAAGGGCATTGTGAGAATATCCGCGACCTGCTCATCAGTTCCTATATGATCGAGCCTTACGGCGCCTCGCTGTACCATATCCCAGATAAAGTGATACCAGCCATCTACATGCTTGGATCAATCGTGGAACACAGGATTCTCGGTCATACGAATCCCACTCTGGTTATCACAGAGTATCTTGATGGTATCACCCCATGCTCAGCTCCTAAAGGCTTTACTTGTGTTGCTTCTGGCAGGCCATACTCGCTGCAATGTGTTCGGCCTCGGTAAGTGCCTCAGCTCGCAGGCTCACGCTACTGCTCATCCATGAGATGAAGCGAACCAAAGTTGCGACGACATCCCGATGTGCTCTCGGTTACCACAACGCGGCCAATACAGCGTAATATATCCATGGAGTGTCATACTCCCGGCAGTGTATCTCAGCCCATGGTCTATCGTGCCTCAGAGATATCTCAAGAGTTTCTTGGCACCAACCCAGTGAATATTATGATCAACCATGTGTTGACTCAAAGTGTTCACTGCACAGCATATGTTCGAACAAGTGTTCATTAAGAACATCAGGGTCCTTATGAGTTAACGATACTCAGTAGGACAGGCCCAGCAACGCTGCTACTCGACTTCTTAAAGTTGAGTTCCATGGATTTACAGTCCATCATACCAGAAAATTCATAATGTATTTTCCTTGAGAAAGGAAAATCTCGTCAGGTCTCTGCTAGACCTTCAGGCCTAGACATCAGTCCTAGGTCCTTCATCTCGAACTCAGCAGCGAGCTCCCTCTTGCACTACTGAATGAGAGAGTCAGCACCTGTCAGGAAGAGGTCATCCACATACAGCACCAGAATGAGAGGTTTTCCCTTGACATCCTTGAAGTAAGGGTTCAGATCAGCATTACTTCGAGTGAAGCCCAGCTTCATCAAGTAGCTATCTATCCTATTGTACCAATCTCAGGGTGCTTGTTTCAGCTCATAGAGGGCTTTCTTCAACCTGCAGACATGGGTGTCCTGATCCTGGACTTCCAACCCCAAAGGTTGCTCCACATATATCTCTTCCTTTATCACACCATGCAGAAAAAAAAATGCGGTCTTCACATCATCTGATGAAGACTCCATCCTTGCGTAGCAGCAAGGGCTATAATAGATCGAATGGTGGTATCTCGAGCCACAGGTGCAAATATCATAGTCTATATCTTCCTCACAGGCAACGAATCTTGCCTTGAAGCACTTACAGGCAACGAATCTTGCCTTGAACTTTTCAGCACTTCCAACAGATCCATGCTTGATCTTGTAGAGCTATTTCGAGGTGACAACTGCTTTGTCCTATGGTCTTGGGACCCCACAGCATAGCATCCTTCCAGACTTGATGCTTTATGACTTCCTCAAAGGTATCCAAGGTCAGATTGTACAAAAGTACTCATGGCTGCTAGATATCCTGTTATTAATATGGCTTCTTAGTTTTCCTTCGAAATTTCCCCCTCTGAAGCCATATGTCCCTGAGCCATGAGGATCTTCTTTCGTTGGACAAAGACATTCACTCAGGAGCATATGCAGATATATCTCCCTCTTAATGTCGGCTTCTCTCTTGAGAGAAGACATCTGTTTTAAATGAGGGCATCCCAGACACCATCTTGGAATAGGGACCTGATCTCCCACAGTCAAAGCCATCCAACAGACTTTGCTGATCATGATTCAAGATTCCAACCATGTGACCAAAAGCTGCATAAACTTCCCAGATCACATTTTAAGTTTACCATAACGCTCCAATGTAGGACTGATACAGTCACATGCTGCTGCTACATAGGTATCTATCTATGTCACTGACATACAGGGGAACATATCAACAAGCCTCAGCTTGTGTTAGAAGTCCTTTCAGCCACTACCTGTTATTCTGTGAGTAGCTCCTTCAAACAGCCTTCTAAGACTGCAGCTTACAAAAAAACAAGGGATCCAATCTACCTTGGTTTATCCTGCACTTGAGGCATTGCACTTTGAGATGCTTCCAGATCTGCCCATTTCTGGTTATTTCAGCAGACTGTTCCTAGAGCTGTAAAAAAAATTTGACCACTACATAGAATTTCCCCAAGGACTTCAGCAGTCAACCCTTAAAACTTCAACATGGATGTCTGTCTATGTCACTGTCATGATGACAGTGACATAGAATCACAGATTTTTGAACTATCCCACTCATCACTGCTTGCAGAATCACTGATCTGGCCAAGATTGCAGATCTCAGTTCTGCTATTTTTCCCTGAATTTCACTGATTTAGGAACCAATCATACAGACTTTATACTCTCCTACATGTCAGTCCATATAGATTCGTCACAGACATAGTGGCACCCCTGCTCATCAATGTTACAGCCCCAACCATCCAACAGGATAAATTAGGACAAGGCACTTCACTGCTCTTAAAGACTCTGTCAAGTACATCAAAACAATTTCTTTGTCTTCACTTGAGATCCAATCTATGCCATGTGCACAGATCTGGGAATTATGAGATTGGTCTACATCCAACTTTGGCTTGAATCTGTGGCTGCCTCTATGTCAAGATTTAATCATACGGCCTTCAAACAGGATTTAACAAGTCTGCATTTGCAGAATTTGTGCAGCAAAGGACAAGTCCAGGAAGACCTGGGACTTATGCTATACCATGCATCATTTCTAGAGGTTCCGAGCTGTAAATGAAAAAGGATCACTGCGCTGTCTGCAACTCTCAATTCGATCATTCTTTCATAGCAAAAGCCTTGCATATACACATGCTGTATAGCTTCAATTTCATCATGGTCACCTCTCAGATTGGGACTGGAGTACTCCCCCTTGGATCTTCCACTATTCTCAAACTTGAAGTAAAGGCATTTGTCCAAAACTACGCAGACATAAATCTCACATATTATGAGGCCATACATCGAGAATTGACTAGTTCATTTAAGACAGCGTTTTCCACAGATCCCCTAGGTAGTCAAACCTTTCCTTGCCTGAGCAATACTCACCATTAAACCACCTCTAGTGCACTTAATTATGCCAACACAGATTTGACATTTAGCGAATTATCCAGATGCTGTGGTTGCAGTGCACAAGTATCATATAGCACCTCCGGGGATTCCAGCACAGACCTCGTTGTATCAATAACAATTTTGCCCATTCACATAATGTCGTTGGCACACAGGCATGTAAATGTCTGCATCAACAACTACAGTTTTTCTTTCTCCTGTTTTTCGAAATGTAAATGATGCGGCCTTACCACACAGCTCACAGCGTGATTCCCCATCAAGGCCAGCAACAATAACAGTTTTCCCATCTTTATCAGCTGCTACCTGACAAGAACTATACAGGTCTTTGAAGAACTGTGCTTCATCAATGCCGATCACATCTACCTGCTTGTAAGATGCAAGATCTGCAGCAGCCCAGCAAGGCATTTTTGCACCATCATGAGACACAACTAAGTTCAGCCCATATCTTGTATCCTTGTCAGATTTCACAAGCACCACTCTTCTGCCCATTTGAATCTCTGCTCGCATTTTACGAATAAGGGCAGTCGTCTTGCCCGCGAACATAGGCCCCAAGATAAGATGAATTTCTCCACTTGTGTAGACACCCAAGTCGTCCATGGCTATGGGCTGATGTTGCAGCTTCTTCTCAAACACTAAGCCGGCCGATTTTCGGGCCTCTTCCTCAAATGCCCATGAAATATGCCCAGCCTTGCTTCATCAACCTCGGCCTCCAGTCTATGGTTCTCGACCCATCAAACTAGAGAATAAAGGGCTACGACCTAACTGAAGTAGCCTTCCAAGTGCAGCGGCTCACCAACAGCAGTATACGTTGCTATTCCTCACATCCACGAAACTTCCGTGCAAGCTGCATAGGAATCAGACCACCAATCTTCACTGTGGGAACTGCCCACGAGTGTAGGGCATCTAATCTTCAGATCTGCCCCTCCTCCTTGAATTCCACAGGCTGCCCAATCCGATCAAAAACTGATCCTTTAAACTAGGATCCAATACATGCAAACATTCATTAAAACACGTACCTCTGTCCACTGTTTGAAAACTGCTCCACCGCTTTGAAACTAGGGCACCATGACAGTCCCCTTTTCAGCTCTTATCTCTGCCCAGAATTGCCCCTAAAGACTGTCGATGTCCTTTAGGGAAGGGATCTCCCTCCACGCTGTAATGTATGGGCAGTTTCGGACCCTAAACATGGACTGTTCTTTCTTGTGATGATAGCGGCTCTCTTTCAGCCCTTCAAACAGTCTGTGATAGCCTATTTTGAGGACGGTCCACCTTCAAAAGGACCCTCAAACAAATCCTCCCTGTCTCGGCCTTCAGACAGCAACTTCGGCCTCCACTTCTTGCACTCAGCAGGATTCCGCACTCCGGTTTTAGCCTACAGCGTTTAATATATTAGTTTCTCGACCAATTAATCCAGCAATCTCAGATCTGATTTGCCCCTGAAGCAGTTCTTCATCCAAGACGGCATGCCCTACAGAATTTTGGCCTTTCTCCTCGCTGTCTTAAGGTGGACTCGGCTCACGCTGGTTCAAACCTAGGGCATTGTCTTCAACCTTGCTCTGATACCATGTTAATTTCTGCTCTTGTTCTATGCCATTTCAGATTAGGGCACAATACTGAAGAAGATAGAACATACTAATAGATCGATAGAAGACAAGCCAAAACAGAGATAGGAAATGGTGACGTTACGGCGATCAGCAGGATGCTTCTACCAGCAAAGTCTTCAATAGGTCATTCAGCCAAGTGTGTCACACATAACCCCAGAACAATCCAAACAAAGAATGTGCAGCTCCAACGCTATCCAGAGAGAGAATTCCTCCACATCGATGTGTGTCAAATGAACTCCAAGTCTCTCCAATATATAGGAATCTTTGGGGTGTGTGACACGTCCTTTAAGACATTTAAGTCAATATTTTATTCCAGGCCGACCCAGAACATAAGTGGAATAAATTCAAAGTACATGTTCTGCTCATCCGATCGAGATGATCTTTAGATCAATCTTACACCTCTCCGAAAGAGGAATCCAATAAAAATATTGTGATCGTCATCTGAGCAACACAACCCGGAGTTTGGACCTAGTTGTCCAATTTTAACAGTGTCCCTCAGCCATGATGGTCTCTTTCCTAGTGAAGGAGGTTGATCAATCGGTTCCATCGGTCCTTCAACATCAGGCATTGTTTCATCCTTCGGTTCCTCTTGATTCCAGGCCTTGCTTCATTATCTTCCTCAGATCTCGGAAGATTGACTACTTTCCTCAGGGAAGTATCTTCGTCAAAGGTGACATCGTGGCATATCTCCACTTCCTTTTGACCAGGCACATAGACTCTATAGGCCTTCGAAGTTTCACTATAGCCCACAAACATTCCTTTCTTCCTAGAAGCATCCAACTTGCTCCTCTTTTCTTTCGGCACATGAAAGTAGACGGTACATAAAAAAACTCTAAAATGTGAGACATCAGGTTTCTTACCAGAGAAAACCTCTTCGGGAGTTTTGGATTCTAGAGCGAAATGCGGGCATCGGTTTTGTATGTCAGTGTTCGCAGCTTCTCCCCATAGAAATTTCGACAGACCTTGGTCACATAGCATGGCACGGGCAACTTCCACAATGGTCCGGTTCTTTCGTTCAGCAACACCATTTTGTTTGGGAGTATAGACAGTTGTGGTCTCCCTCTTAATGCTAGCTTCTCTGCAAAAGTCCTTGAACTCATTTGACTCATATTCAGTGCCATCATCAGATCTCAAAATTTTGATCTTTTTCCTTGTCATATTTTCCACCAAGGCTTTGAATGTACGAAACCGCATGAAAGCCTCGTCCTTCTTCTTTAAGAAGTATATCCAAGTTTTACGAGAGAAGTCATCTATGAACGTTATATAATATGAACATCCTCCCAAGGATGTCACAAGCAGCATACCAGATAGATCAGAATGGATCAATTCCAAGATATCAGATGTCTTTGTGACAGTAGAGGGGAAAGGTCCCCTTGTATACTTTCCTTCGGCACAACCATTACATACACCTTCATGATTATTTGGAAACTCGGGCATCCCTGTCACCACCTTCCTTGCTTCAGGAAGGGCTTTGTAGTGAAGGCGTCCAAACCTTCGGTGCCATAGTTCAATCTGTCGAATAGTATCACATGTCATTGCTCCTAGCGGACTTCCTCCAACCTGGTAGAGTGTATGAACTCTAAACCCAATCGAGATAGCTTCCTTAAAGCTCTTCTTCCACATGAGCACCTTTCCATCAGTGAATGCCACATTGAAACCTTTGTCTTCCATGGCCGATATAGACACAAGGTTCTTCTTCAAATTTGGTACATAGAGTACATCCTGCAAGTGAAGGACTTGACCTTGAGACAAGTGGAGGGTCACAGTCCCTGTCCCTTTCACGAGATATGTGGCATTATCTCCAAGGATAATTTCCATATTAGTATCATTCTCAATCATATCAGAAAGTGCTTCCTTGAACCCAATGATATGCCTCGAGGCACCACTATCTATCAACCAGACATCCATAGTGTCGGGTGGGGATGTAACAGAGAGGGAAGATACAAGAATGTATTCATTTCTTTTATCAACAACATGTGATTCCTCATAGCTGGAGTTTCTTGACCTTTTGAAAGGTTGATCATTTCCGCCAGAGGAAGCCTTCCTTTTTCCCTTGAACCTATTGTTCCTTTGATTGCCATTCCTTCGGATATTGTTGTTGTCATCACTATCGGGAGAATCCTTCTTGAAAAGACATTCTCTAGCATAGTGACCAGGCCTATGACAAGTGAAACATTTTCCTTTCTTTCCTTGGGCCCCTGCTTTTCCCTTATTCTTTGGACCACCAGAGTTCTTCTTTCTAGAATGAGCAGCATATGCAACGTTTCCTCCATTTCCATACTCCTTCATTCTTGATTCTTCTTGAACGCATCTTGATAGTACTTCATCAAAGTCAGGTATCACATTATTATTTAGAATGGTAGTGTTGAAGACATGCCATTCAGATAAGAGCCCTCCAAGTGCGGTGAGTACCATTTCTCGATCAGCTATTGTCTCCCCAATCGCTAACAGATTGTTCCTGATTTCAGTCAGCTTCAGAAAGTATGATTGGACAGACTCATCCCTGCCTTTCTTCAGATTCTTCAATTGATTCTTGAAGAATAGTACTTGATTCGCATTGTTGGCCTTAAACATGAGGATCAATTTATCATACATTTCTTTGGATGTGCCCAACTCAAAGATGTAGGCCACCAGGCTTTTATGAATGGATTCCCTGATCATCAACTTTGCTTTGATCTCCCCCTTCTTATACTTTGTTTTGGCAGCAGTAGTAGCAGTGGATGGAGGTTTTTGGATTTTACCCTGCACATAGTCCATGACATCTTGGTCTTCCAATTTGAGATCCAATATCATTTTCCAAGCATGGAAGTCATCCTTCCCAGTCAATTTGTCTTCCTCCTTGAAGCTATAGCTTGTGGAACCCATTATCCTTTCTGGTGATTGCTACAAATAGGGCTTGTCTTCACCTTAGCTCTGATTCCATGTAAATTTATGTAGATGTTCTATGCTTGATGCAATTTTACTTTTATTACAGCAATCACATAAACAGTTAAGTAAAATGCTGATAGAACATACTAGTGGATCTATAGAAGACAAACCAGAAACAGGAGAATGTGTTGGTGCGTTCTGGCGATCAGCAGGATGCTTCAACTAGCAAAGTCTTCTTGGTCGGCCAACCCATAATGTGTCACAACTGTCCTCAAATCAATCACCCAGTCAACTCAAATTCAACCCCAGAAAAGTCAACGCAGGCAGCAGCAATAAAGTCAACGCAGCTCCAACTTCGATCAATCTTTTGACCTCGATTTTTGTGCTAATGTGTATGGCCTTCAAAAATCGAACTCTCCAAATTTCAGCCAATTCGGACCATGCGTTGACCAAAGTCAACGCTGGTCAAACTTTCCTAGAAACCCTAACCGCAGAAATTTCATCATTTTTCCAGCTTCAGCAACTTCGTCCTTTTCCCACGTGAGAACTGCTTCTCAGATGCTCGTATCCAATCAGAGGAGGAGATGTATGTGATGAGTGAGTGAGTGAAATGCTCTCCAACATTGATTGTATATATATCCATCATTGAGGTGTGTGACACATCTGTTGGGGGTGTAAAACCTTAAGGCCAACCTGCACATATTTGAAATTATTAAGAAAAATTCAAAATAAATGTTCCACTCCTCATATTAAGATCAATTTTATATCGATCTTACACCTCTCCGAAAGAGGAACCCAATAAAAATATTGGTATCTTCATCTGAGCATCACAACATGGAATTTGGACCTAGTTGTCCAATTTTAACAACTTTGCTATGAACCCCACCCCTACTAACCCCTGCAGTTGAAAATTATGAAACCTTTCAATTTAAGTTGCAGTGTCAATGTTTCTTGAAAAAGAGTTGAAAGAAAGAAAAGATTATATTAATTTTCAATGGTAGCCAAAAACAATCAATGTGACTAATTAAGTAGAAGTAAACGATTGAACCTCAAAGTTTGCCCAAAGATCACAAGTGTTGAAAAATGTTTATCTGGCCAAGTATCTTGGTATTGGACCTTGTGCCAACTCAATAGTTGTAAATAAGGACAGCAGACAACAACTTTCTACACTCATAACAGGAAAAGCAAAGATAGAAATCACCAGCCTTTAAGATATGAAAAAGAAACTAAGAATTTAGATGACACAACTTGTATCCAGGTTGCTCTCCTAATGAACCAACAAACATAACAACTGGTTACCCAGATGGCTTCATGGATGGGAGTTAACCCATATCCAATCTTTTAGATAAAGTTTTGGGTGAATAAACAAATGATTTCTTGACTTGGATGAACATTTAAGGGGATGTTCAATGATAGTGGCGTAAGTTTACAGTGACAATACCATGTTGTGCAGTTCACTTTGAAATGGAAGTGATGATGATCCAGCAGAGTGGCCACTAAGAATAGGTCTTAGAGACCGTGGAAGGAAAATATATTGTAATCAACTACAAGTTTGTGTTGAACTAGGTGATAAACAACTCTTTATTGAGTAGCTCATATTTGAAGGGAGATGATGGAGGAACAAACATCAAGTAAGTTTACAGCCACAATACCATGTTGTGAAATTCACTTTGAAATGTAAGTGATGATGAACCAGCAGAGTGGCCACCAAGAATGGGTCCCAGAGACTATGGATGGAGAGGATATTGTAATCAGCTACAAGGTTATGTTGAATGAGGTGATAAACAACTCTTTATTGAGTAACTCATATTTGAAGGGAGATGTTGGAGGAACAAACATCATGCCATCTCTAGTACCTAACATTTTGCACTACAATGCCCATACACTTTGCTATGAACCCCAACCCTGCTAACCCCTGCTCTTGCAAAATTATGAAACCTTTCAATTTAAGTTGCAATGTCAATGTTTCTTGAAAAAAAGTTGAAAGAAAGAAAAAATTATATTAATTTTCAATGGTAGCCAAAACCAGTTAATGTGGCTAATTAAGTAGAAGTAAACAATTGAACCTCAAAGCTTGCCCAGTGATCGCAAGTGTTGAAAAATGTTTATCTCGCCAAGTATCTTGGTTTTCGACCTAGTGCCAACTCAATAGTTGTAAATAAGGACAGCAGACAACAAATTTCTACACTCATAACAGGAAAAGCAAAGAGAGAAATCACCAGCCTTTAAGATATATATATATATATATATATATATATATATTCGAACAAATAAAACCAAAAATTAACAACAAAACAAAAAATAAAAAATAAAAACAACAAAATAACCAACAAAAAAAAAGAAAAAAAAAACACTGACAATTTTGATGCAAATAAATTTGGATGACACAACCTGTATCGAGGTTGTTCTCCTAATGAACCAACAAGCATAACAACTAATTACCCAGATGGCTTCATGGATGGGAGTTAACCCCTGTTGCACTGGCTGTGGGGACGGGGGGGACGAGTTTCTGGAACGGCTAGAGCGCACCCCCAAATTTTCAGGGGACGACGGGTTGGGGACGACAAGTGCGGCAACTATTTATTATTTATTAAAAAATTAAAATTAAATAAAATAAACATGAATCAAAATAAATAAAATACTAAAATGATAAATCTAAAGACTAATACTAATAGTCTAATAGTATCTAATCGTCATTGAGAATTGTGCATCACAAAAACAAATTTCATCATCATTGCATAACATAAGTACTATTAGTTTCATACAAATTACAACCTACATAATCATTCTATGATCATTCTAATATCTACATAATCATTCTATGATCATTGATGCATGATGAATCATTTCATAATTTAAATAACAGCTAAAGGGTAAAAGTAAATATTACTAAAATTTAATAAAGATGTAAACATGAACAATTCATTAAAATTTAATATAAATCTCAAATTAAGAGTCTAGAAGTAGAAAACCATGGACTATTTATAAATTTATAAATTATAGTCATAGAATATTGTCCAAGAACCAAAATGACAAAAATTAAAATTTAAAAACAACATAGTCACTAGTGTAGCTGCCAAATGGTAAAATGGTAAACCGTAAATGTTTTAAGTTTGATAGGTATATGCATTAGCCTTTAGGTTAGGGAAATGTAATTTAGGAATTTACATTTTTTTAAATTATTTTTTTTTTTAATTTTTTTTTATAAAAATGAAATATTTTAATATTTTTTTAACTTCTGATTTGAAATTTTATTGGGGATGTTTAGAAGTCCCGAATTTATCGAAGGACGTTTTGGAAGTCCCCAAAAAGTCTCTGAATTTTCGAAGGATGGCTAGGGGACGGCCTTGAAGTCCCCAAGTCCCTGATGGAGTCTCCAACAAATCCGGAACATTTCCGACGAGTTCCAAAGTCCCCGGAATGCCGGAACAGAGGGAACGACATGAAATTATGGTGGGGACGGGTCCCTGTGCAACATAGGAGTTAACCCATATCCAATCTTTTAGATAAAGTTTTGGGTGAATAAACAACTGATTTCTTGATTTGGATGAACATTTAAGGGGATGTTCAATGATAGTTGCCTAAGTAAGTTTACAGCCAAAATACCATGTTAAAATACTGTTGGGAAAAATACTGAGAGGGGGGGGGTGAATCAGTATTTACTGCATACTCAAAACTTTTTACTTTTTCATGCTCTAAAACCCATATGCTACTTTTCTGAAGCCAACTAGCATATACACATGGATATCCTTCATAGAACTTGCGTATACACAGAGACCTAATTATGTCATTAGTTCTTTGCTTATATCATTCCATTATTCATTCATCAGATGTTCCATAAATAGTAAACATGTGCACTAAGAACAGAATAAACCATCACACCAAGCATCACACATGAACACCAGGATTTTTAGGTGGAAACCCAATTCGGGAGAAAACCACCGCTGCAGTTGCTCAGCCTTCAATATTTTATTATAGAGAAAACATCTTACAACAAATGTCGGGCGCAGATGACTGCACACGTTGTGCACCCAATTGCCGCCGTTTAATGCCCTCTCCGGAAGGGAGCTCTGCAACCCCGAAATCGTTTACCTCACTCCCTCTCCCGAAGGAGCTACGACCCCCGATCTCGTTTACCAAATTTCACCCCAAGGGAGCTACGACTCCCCCGATCGAAGGCTACAACCCTCACATCCATCTTTGACCACGTTTCATCAATTTTCACACCGGACCCTTTCCATACTTTTTTTAGCACAAACATACATCACCAACAGATACTTATCAACACGTATCAGATATCGGTAAGTAAACACAAACAGTAATTGCATCGTATATTTCATACCCTTTCACTTCAGACAGATGTTCGCCCAGATGTTCGCCTCATCACAGATCTAGGCCTTCCATAAGCAGATCTAGTAAATACAAGTGAATTTCAGATCTAGATCCCCTTCTTCATCATTGGTGCATCATAAACTCATATTTATCTTCAAGTGTAACCCTTTCCATACATATATACTTCACAGAGAAGTATTCATTCAAGTTCAGACATCTTGCTCCCATGCTTGTGATTTGCACAATGAATTTCTTCTCCTTATATAGGTTTATCCTTTTTCAATACCACGGGTCAAAGCAATACCATGAGCCTTCAATACCACGGGCCAAAGCAATACCATGAGCCTTCAATACCACGGTGGCAGTCAAACCAATACCATGAGCCTTCAATACCATGAGTCTTCAATACCATGAGTCTTCAATACCATTTTTCCAGTCAACCAGTCATCAATACCATGAGCCTTCAATACCACGAGTCATCACACGCCATGAGCCTTCAATACCACGGGCCCCTGGATTTGCACTTTTTGAGCGCTTTTTCCCCTACGCGACTTATCACGTTCTTTTTAGACATATCCGCGTATTCATAGAGACATAATTTTTTCATCATACTTTGAGCACATTCTGAATTCCTTTCTTCATTGCACACTGTAGATACATCATATTTTCTTCATCAAGAACATATTCTAGCAAGCTCAACTTCATCAAGTAAGTTGCCATCATCTTTATCAAGTGGGTTGCCTTTCAAGGACAACACTCAGCATCATATTGTCAACAAACATCATATCACATCAGATTTACATCATTTACCAAGTCCATCAAGTCAAGAATAACTTCATCAGGTGGTTTGCCATCAAGGACAACACATGTCATCAGTCGCATGTCTTCATCTTCATTCAGTGGGTTGCCATCAAGGACAACACTCTGCATCATATTTCCAACAATCTCCCCCTTTGGACTTGATGGCAACCATGATGGTGTTTGGTTACCACAACAGATAAGTACAATAATAGTACAATGACACCATGTCATTCTCCCTATTTTCCATGTCATTCTCTCCATTTTTGGCATCATTCAAACACCATGTTACTCTCCCCCTTTGACATCAAGGGCAAAGGGCACATCATTATCTTCATTCAAACACTATGTCACTCTCCCCCTTTTCTCCTCATGTAGAAGAAGCGTTCTGCAGATCTGATGTATACTGAAGTGACCAAGCTCCCCCTGAGTTCATGCTGAATCTTCAAACATATTTTTCAATGACTCTATGACATTCCTATCACCAATGACTCATACTTACATCAAAGATTCATCCAAGTGGATTTACATAGAAGACTCAAGTACCCAGCCAAGTGGGTTTACAAATTCGACTCTGGCCAATCATCCAAGGGTTGGCTTACAAACATGACCAAGCCATCTAACCAAAGTGGTTTTCATAAATCGTTGATGTCCTGTGCTGACCTCCAATATTAATTTCACAACATAATCTCAACAAGACCTTTTTCACCAAAGGCAAGATGACTACATTTATGACCACATCAAAGAAGACCTAAGAGAGACTACAGGCTGATAAATCCATCACAACAATGCATTACTCAAAAGTAAATACCTACGTTCTCCTTAACTGTATCCATGCATCCTTTCATATGACTAAGGCTCCCCCCTTAAAGGCTTGTGTATCCCAAAACTTCCACCCACCAATCACTCAAAAATCTACCAAAACATTAGAATGGTCAGAACTGGAACAATTTACCAGAGATACCAAACAGCACTGCAGCTGTGCTGAAGAGAGCTGAACCAACCAAAAATTTGTCAGCAATCAGACATACGTGGTTTTCTGTGCGTGAACTCGCGTACATACGCGACTGTGTTTCATGAAACCCGCGTATCCAAAGTCAATCTTCTGCATTTAAGTAGATTTGTTCTTCTGACAGACAGAGATAACTCCAGCTTCAATTTGTGAAATTCAAATGCTTCCCTGGAACAAGTGAGAGCAGACAGATAGGACAATGTAGTTGTGTCTTCAAGCGTCATCCAATGGTTGTAGCATAATAGTGACCAAGTCTTCAAACTCTTTGCAGCATCAACATATTCTTTCCAAGAGAGATTATCATACCAAAACAACATCTTCAAATATGAGTCAGGCAATCATCCATGTGGTCCAATATCACCATGATCTTCAAGATTTAACATGAAGCAACATATGAAGGCAAAAGATCTCAACCATAGTAACAACGACATCCAAGTCATCCATATGTGAGCACAAAAGATACTTATCAGCAATCAGGGCTCAAATTCTCATCATAATAATCTATGTCCCAAGTCATCATCATTTGAGCATGAGTATCATAAGGACCAAAGAATAAGCAATCATATTGCCAACAATGCAATCATTAGTATTCAACCTGCTGCTCCCCCTAAACCAGTGCTCTTCCTTAACTTGTGCAATCTGAAACACCTTCAATAGTAAGTTATTAGCAACAATCTCTGCATGATCTGTCCTCATTTCTGAATTATAAGACTTTCATCTCAACAACGAATGCTCTTCATCATAAAGCAACCATGCTTCATCCATAATCTTCAACACAAGAACCCATGTATCATTTCATTATCATGAGTATAACCAGAATAATGCTAACAATGCAATCATCAGCAGTCAGACTGATGCTCCCCCTGGACCTCTGCTTCAGATCTTCAGCTATCAGATAAATTTTCTTATCATCAATACATACGCGACTGCGTCTTCTGGAACTCGCGTGTATACGCGACTTTAGTTAATGGAACCTGCGTATGGAAAGTGAAGCATAGAAAATTTCCATCTTCCTTCATTTCTTCCTGAGCTTGTACCTTCTGTACCTGTCCTTTCCACATCAGATGCGCTGTCAGAAGTAAACATAACTAGAATAATCAAATCAACCATGAGAGTCATCATGCATTGCTCCCCTTGTGATGATACATTACTAAATCTCATAATGTATCCCACATCATTCCTGCAGTCAATCAGAGAAGTAAGCTTCCAGAAGCGGATGACTGCAGTAGGGTCTGAATTCCCTACGTTTCTGGTCGGTCCTCCTTCTTTTTCCAAATTTGCTTGAGCTTTCCAGCAGTGTGCTGAAAATTGTTCACTTTCCCAGATCTGTTCATCCTGCATTCTTTTTCTACATGTCCATACTTATTACAAGCATAACATCTCATGTGGCCAGAGAAATAAACATAAGAATCATAATGAGTATCTCTATTCTTCCTCCTTTTACAATCAGCTGCTTTATGTCCATACTTGTTACATGAAAAACAATATCCCCTGAAGAAGCTAGAGTACCTTTCTGAGTAGAATTTGTTTGTTTGTGGCTGAAATGATCTGCTCCTGCAATTTGCTGCAACATGTCCATAATTATGACATTTAAAACATTCAATGTTCTTGAATGAATTCCTT
>JAXQQM020085583.1:0-28574 GCA_034641835.2 Pinus albicaulis
TGATGAAGTTGTGCTTGCTAGAATATGTTCTTGATGAAGAAATTATGATGTATCTACAGTGTGTACAGAAGGCAATGAAGAAAGGAATTCAGAATGTGCTCAAAGTATGATGAAAAGAGTATGTCTCTATGAATACGCGGATCTGTCTAAGGGAAGTCGCGTATGCACGCGGAAAAGAACGTTCCAAGTCGCGTATGGGCAAAAGCGCTCAAAAAGTGCAAATCCAGGGGCCCGTGGTATTGAAGGCTCATGGTATTGATGACTCGTGGTATTGAAGACTCATGGTATTGAAGGCCCGTGGTATTGAAGACTCATGGTATTGATTTGGCCCGTGGTATTGAAGACTCATGGTATTGAGATGACTCGTGGTATTGAAGACTCATGGTATTGAAGACTCGTGGTATTGAAGGCTCATGGTATTGATGACTCGTGGTATTGAAGACTCATGGTATTGAAGGCTCATGGTATTGGTTTGACTCGTGGTATTGAAGGCTCATGGTATTGGTTTGGCTCGTGGTATTGAAGGCTCATGGTATTGGTTTGGCTCGTGGTATTGAAGGCTCATGGTATTGTTTTGGCCTATGGTATTGAAAAAGATAAACCTATATAAGGAGAAGAAATTCATTGTGCAAATCACAAGTGTGGGTGCAAGATGTCTGAGCTTGAATGAATACTTCTCTTTGAAGTAGATCTGAATGAAAGGGTTACACTTGAAGATAAATCTGAATGTATGATGCACCAATGATGAAGAAGGGGATCTAGATCTGAAATGCATTTGTATTTGCTAGATCTGATTATGGAAGGCTTAGATCTGTGATGAGGCGAACATCTGTCTGAAGTGAAAGGGTATGAAATATCTGATCTGTTCTGCTGTGTTTCTGATATCTGATCTGTGTTGATAAGTATCTGTTGGTGATGTATGTTTGTGCTAAAAAGTATGGAAAGGGTCCAGTCTGAAAATATGATGAAATGTGGCCTGCAAGTGTTGTTCTATTGAAGTTGTTGGATCCAGTGTGAAAATTGATGAAACGTGGTCCAAGGTGGTGCTGAGGGTTGTAGCCTTCAGTCAGGGGGTTGTAGCTCCCTTCTAGGTGAGGCTGGTAAACGAGATCGAGGGGTCGTAGCTCCCTTCCAGGAGAGGCTGGTAAACGAGTCAGGGGGTTGGAGCTCCCTTCCAGGAGAGGCTGGTAAACGAGCGCAGGTGGGTGCCTGCGTGCTGGTCAAGTCTGCGCCAGCACACTTGTTGTAAGATGTTTTCTCTATAATAAAATATTGAAGGCTGAGCAACTGCAGCGGTGGTTTTCTCCCGAATTGGGTTTCCACCTAAAAATCCGGGTGTTCATGTGTGATGCTTGGTGTGATGGTTTATTCTGTTCTTACTGCACATGTTTACTATTTATGGAACATCTGATGAATGAATAATGGAATGATATAAGCAAAGAACTAATGACATAATTAGGTCTCTGTGTATACGCAAGTTTTATGAAGGATATCCACGTGTATATGCTAGTTGGCTTTAGAAAAGTAGCATATGGGTTTTAGAGCATGAAAAAGTAAAAATTTTTGAGTATGCAGTAAATACTGATTCACCCCCCCCTCTCAGTATTTTTTCCCTACCGTATCCTTTACTCATCATTTCTTCCTGAAATGTACCAAGAAAATACCTTTAACCTCTAAATTTATCATATAATAAAATACTTAAAGATAATTTCAGGACCTTTTTGATCGTTTGAGTAGCTTTTAAAAGAGTTTTTTGGAGGCCTAGTGGATGAGCGACACATTTGCAGAAGAAAACGCCGTGCAGATGGATGTGTCGGGTCGGTTTTGGGTGCCCAATGACCGCAGACACAGGCGCACCGCGCCTCCGTTCAAACTCTTTGTCCAGGCGCTCACAGGCATGCCGCGCACATCTATAGGTGCGCCGCGCAGACCTTTAGCACCGAAAACCTTCAATTTTTCCTCGAAAATGTTTTCTCTTCTCAGTGTGAAGCCAAGGGATTTTCGCTTTGGTTTTTGAAATTGAAAATGGGGTATTTTAAACTGTCTCTTCCCTCCTTTATAATTTGAAAAAAAAATTAATGCTTTGGCAATCAACATTGGAGGGTTTAGATGTTTTTTGAAAAGGTTTATCTCATGTAAAAACATAAATCATTGCCCTTAGTATATGTCACTTTTTTAAAATACCATAAAGCCCTCTATTCGAACAAGTCTCATAAAAACAATGTTGTGGCCAGCTTCTTTTTTATGACCCTCATATCCATGACTTTTTCGAAGTAAAGAGGCCTCCTAAAAAACAATACCTTTTCACTGCCTCTTCATTAAGGAAATAACCCCTGCGACCACTAATGTAGCTCTAGATAATGATGACAATTTCTAATCTTTGTTGTCACTTGTATATGAAAGAACTACTGTCAATCACAGCCAGCTCTTTTTCTTTAACTATTCAGATGAAGGTTTTTAGCCCAATTTTTATTCTCATGACAGTTTGAAGGAGGTTTTTATGAACAGAGGAAAAAGGGTTTTGTAAACACCAGAAAAGTCATCTTTTTGGCTGAGGTGAAATAGGTTTTTAACCTATGAAAACTCATTGCTTTTCCACTTTTTGTCCATTCTGTCCTTTAAACAGTGAACTCATTTAAACACCCTTTGAAACACTACTGATATATCAGTTGTTTCATCCTTTTGGAGGAAGTGGTATAAACAAGTTTTTTGGTCATTTCAAACACTGTTAGTCTTGTGATCTTTGAATGAGGCTATACCTCTGTTCCTGACCCTCTGCTTTTTAAATGAAGGAGGCTAACATAATATTTCCAAACCATCTACTCTTTATACTGGAGGAGTTTTTCAATATGTGACCCAACCATCTGTTCTTGCTTGGAGGAGGTTTTCAACATGTCACACAACCATCTGTTTTGGAGGAGGTTAACATAATATTTCGAAACCATCTGCTCTTTATATTGGAGGAGATTTACAACATGTGACCCAATCATCTGCTCTTGCTTGGAGGAGGTTAACACAGTCATGACATTTCATCCCTTTCTCAAACTATGTCATCTTTCCTTGTAATACATATCTCTGCTTGGTATATCACAATAAGTAATAAAGTGAAGATTTGACAATATGCTATAAGAGGCAAGCTCTGAGATATGTATCCTTTCTTGACTTTGTTTACAGAGGCTTATTGAATTTACTCTCTCACTAGTATTCTTATCCCAGGCTTAAGACAACATGAGAAGCAGTTGTCTTCTTATGTTTAGTTTGATAATGTCTTCTGGAATACTTGTACATCTTTGCTTTTGAAATAGACACTAAAACAATGTAGATCAACATTATATCATTTTGGCTTTTGAAACATGTACTGCTGAGACATCAAGACCTTTTAGTGGTGCGACCTATGGGTGTATCAAGCTTTTTGTTTTACAGATTAAGTGCTAATTTAGGGTTGGCTGGTATTGAACAAAATATTTTGGCTCAGGATGTTTTTGCCAAGGAAGGGATTCCCTAGAGCACCACTACCTAACTTAGGGGAGATCTTTGAAATATTTTGAGTATTTTCTTTGGGTAGAATTAGATCTCAAAATGACATATGACCAGAGGTAGAGTGGATGACATTCTTATCAAGAGTTGGATCATGAATGACTTGGGAATGAGGGTATATGATAGCAGATAACCTTTAGCTATGACAGCACATGGACAGGATTATATGACTGAAACTAGATAGGGCTTGACAACTAGGTTTTTTCTCATCATAGGCTGACTGAAAAAAGGTAGGAGGACAAAAAATGTTTAGGGGTGTTTTCTAGATGACAGATTTGACAAATTGGAGATCATCTTCTAGAAAACTTGGCTTAAAAAACTAGTCATCATCAACATGTGAAAAATACTGATGACTAACACCCATCAAGTAGTGTTTCCACTTTTTCACGCTTTGCACCAATTCATACAATTCCTTATTATATGTAGGATAATTAATCACTACATGATTAATTTTTTTTGAATTAAAACGAATGGGCTTACCATATTGCATGAGGACTGCACCCATGGCATAGTTACTAGCATTAGTCTGAATTTCAAATGATTGTCTCAAGTCTAGAAGTGCAAGTACTAGAGCTAAAATGATCTTTTCCTGTAATGCATCAAATGTATTTTTTTGTTTACCTCCCCACTGGAATAATTTCTTCACACTTGTAAATGCATGCGATGGAGCTGTGATAGAAGAGAAGTGAGCAATAAGCTTCCTCCAATATTGGGCTACTCCCAAAAATCGTCTTACCTCCGTAATGGTTTTGGGCTTTGGCCAATTCAAAATGAAACCAAACTTGGAGGGATCTATTTTCAATTCACCTCCTCCAATAATATGACCCAAATACACTAAATAAGTTTTTCCAAACTCACACTTTGACATATTTAAAAACAAATGTTCTTTATTAAGGACATCAAGTACCTTTTTGACATGCATGATATGTTCTTCATGATATTTACTGAAAACCAAGATGTCATATAAGTAGACTATCAAAAAATAATATATAAATGGAATCAACACATCATTCATCACATGCGTGAAGGTAGCAGGAGCATTGTAAAGACAAAAAATGCATAACTAGTCATTCAAACAAATCTTGTTTTGTTTTGAATGTTGTCTTCCATATGTCACCTTCAACAATTCCAATTTGATGATAGCCACTCCTTCAGTAAAACTTAGTAAAATACTTAGAATATTTCAATTGATCAAGTAAATAATCAATTATAGCAAGTGGGTAATGGTTAATTATGGTAATTTTATTCAATGCATGGAATTCCACACACATGTGCCATGTTCCATCCTTTTTTGGCACCAAAAAATAAGGTGAACCGCATGGCAAAGTACTTGGTCTAATGATCCCTTTATCCAACAACTCTTGAATTTTATTTTTAATTTCTACACTTTCTAATCCAGGTTTCTCTAGAGACACACACAAGACAAAGAGGGCTTATGAAAGCTCAAAAATAAAAGTGTTTTTATTTCTCTCAAAATAGCTTCACGTTGAATATCTCATCGTCCTGATCACAATGGTAAAAACAGTTCATCAAACCAAGCTCGTATGCGAAAGTTAGAGGCAGTCAAATTTCTAGGATGACTTGATGAGGTGGTAGGATTAAGGAAGGTAAATTTTTTATTTTTCCGACCACCGGATTCTGGCCAGATTCTGAGAAAATTTGGGGGACGAATAAATTTTCCACTAACGCCCAAAATTGGGTATTTTAAAAAAATGTGGTTTGTTTATTAAAAACAAAAAAATATTAAAGTAAGGGTGGGTCATGACCCTCGCCCTTATCCCCAACCAACATAATAAAAATATATATAAACGGGGCCGGTAGACCATGACCCACACCGAAACCCATGGCACTGCACCCATATATATTAAATAACAAACATATGTGATGGGGTGGTCGACGGTCAACCACGCCACCCCACCGGTGTCAGAATGAGGTCAACCTTATAATTATTCTTCTCAAAATTTCACAAGGATCTCAATGGTGAGATGAGATTCCTGTTTTGAGTTTCATATTTATAGATTCCTTGTGGAGCAACACCTTTGAGGAATCTAGGGGGAATTTAAATATTCCTTAAGGCCCAAATTTTGACAGTGTCAGAATTCAACAAATTGACAGTCAATCCTACACCTCTCGATGACACGAGTTCAATGGTGCAGTCAGATTTTCCATTTGAGCATTATGTTTTCAATCACTTTTCAAAGTGGAGTGTCAGTTTCTGCATTCAATGAGTAAGTAGTCAATTTCATGCCCTTCGACGCCATGATTGCGATGGTGATTTAAGATCCAACAATGGAGCAGCCTATTCTTCAGTCATCTTGAGTGTGAGGTATATGTAGTGTGATCATTTACTTCTTTGTCTCTTTTCTATGAGATGCATTGTGCTATATAGATCCCCACTTGATGTTTGAAGCAGGACCTTATTTTTGTTCTTAATGTGAGATGTAATTTCTATCATGGATTTTAATTTATGTTTGAGATCCATTTATTACCATGTTGGCGGGATACTCATTGTCACATGTATGCTTGATTGTTATCCCTTTGTTTCCATGTTGGTGGGATACTCATAGTCGTTATGTGTGAGTTTATGTCATGCTGATAGGAGGTTTGTTATGAGTGAGAGTTCCTTAAAGCAGAATTTCTCTTAGAGAGACTTTGCCACTCATGTTGAGGGTTGATTTCCTTGTATGATAAACAAACAATGTCTGTGTACATATTCATATTTACAACACTGAATGAAGCGGCTAATACCATCGAGACACTGAGGCCCGAATATGTAGCCCACACTGGACAAACTCCGTTATTAAACCTCTTGCATCTTTGTCGTATGATTGTTGACATGTGTTCCTCTTGATTATATCTGAATGTGCTCATTAATGCTTTTGATCAAATGCAATTCTAACACATCAGCCGAAGTAAAAGGTCTTGGTTAAAAGGGTAACGAAATTTACCCAGATCAATTTCCATCACTGACATCTTGTACATGCCAATGTTAGGAACAGGACAATATTGCTGCAATTATATTTCATGTTGGATTCCCCTCTTGGGAGGCAATCCCTTGGAATCCTGAAACATCCCATCATATTGGTTAACAACCTCAACTGGATCAGATTTCAATCTTGAGTCACAACCTTGAAAATCTTCATTCTCAACATCATTCTTTTGTTTTACCATTAAAATCAAAAAATTCTTGCTACAGTTAATGGGTCTCTTCATTTGTCCAGCATTCACAAGAGAAATATTCATTTTCTGTCGATGTGCTCTAACAATGTACCCAATACCATATTTGACCAAGTGATACTTGTTTTCATGACGATGAAAAATAATTTTCCTATCATACAAATATGGGCTTCCCAAAAAACTTCCAGAAATATCAAGTGGAACTACATCAAGTTCAACTTCATCAAGAAAGTTTGTTGTAATTGCAAATCTAAGTATGCATTTCCTCGTCACTTGTAAGTTCAATTCTTGCATATCCAACCTAAAGGATAAGGTATTGGATGAGGATTGGTCTCTAAATTTAAATTCTTGACTAAGTCTTTAGAAACCAAGTTTTCTTGTGAACTACTATCAAAGAGTGTATCAATTTTGATATGCTTTGAAATAACCCGAATATGGAAAAGTTAAATTCTTGTTTTCTCATCTTGAGTATCATTAAGAAAACTTGAAGAGATAGTGCTTGTTATGTCCTTACCTTTCATTACCATTGTTGTGATATTTGTTTCATCTTCTGAATCTGAGCCTAATTCATGTTGTGTAGTTGCAGTTGTCTTTTGCTTCCCTTTGTTGTTAAACTTATTTGGCTTCATCTCAAGATGAAGCTTCCAACAATGAGCTTCATCCTGACCCCCTTTGGAAAATATTTTGCATGTTAATTTTTATCCTTCCTTCTTGATGGATGCATTCTTCTTTCGTTTCCCTTTGAACTTACTCTTACACTTGTCTCCACTTATGAATGTCTTCTTGCTACCCTCCTGTGAAATGTTTTTCCCTTTTGCTTCAAGATGTGTTTCCTAAAAACAAACCTCATATAAACATGTGGGATTAAACATAAGGATAGTATGCCTCAAATAATTGTGTAAATTCCCAATATATCTCAACAAAGTGTCTTGTGATTTCAAGTCTATGCATATTATCAAAGACCTTATTCTAGAGTCTTGGGTGTAACTTTGCACACTTTGACCCTTTAGATGTCTAAAATTCTGGCAATCCATAATAGCCATCTACATATAAGTTAATGGATAGAATTTTCTTCTAAGTGCAGTAATAAAAGCTATCCAAGAGGTTAAGACCTTACCATGTTTTTTCATATCCTCTTGTGTTTCAACCTCCCACAAATCAAAGCAACACTTTCCAAACTTAATGAAGCCAATTGAATCTTTAATTCATCATCTTTGATGTTTTGAATCTTGCAATAAAATTCAAGGTGACGAACCCAATTATCAAGTATTTCATCATTCACTTCATCATTATACATAGGAAGTTCGAATTTGATATTGAGTTTTAATAAGGGAATTTTACCATAAACGCTTGGGGTATGTGGAGGTTTTTGAGTAGCAATTGTTGTGGAAGAGTAAGAAGATGAGGGTGATTATGGTGTTGAGGATGGTGGTGTAAAATGTGGTTTGTCACCATTCCCATTACCTTTTGGAGGCTTGTCTCCATCTCCTCCTCCTCCTTTTGAAGATTTTCCTCCCTTTGGAGGATTGGAAAAGAAAAGAAAACCTAGGCTTTGATACCAAACTTGATCTTTATGATATCTATATGGAAATGTGCTTGATGTAGTTTAAATTGCAAGTGTTAAAATTCAGTCTTTATGTGGTTTTATTTTAAATTCTTATGTACATAAAGCATGAATTTAAACTCTGAAATAGGAGAAAAGAATAGATAAATACACCATAAAAATAACCACAACACAACAAGTAATGAAGGATTTCACTTCTCCTGGGCTACGTATCCTGGTCTTGCTTCCAATGGCTTGGCCCTATATCATTATGCGAAAATATGGTGATTACATAAATTTATAGTTCTCCAATGGCTTCAAAACATATTCATTAGCTTCAACACTATAAAAAATGCATGTCTAGCCTCTTTCTACTCCCAAATTGGTAAAAATCTAAATAAGTTATGATTCTCCTTAACTTTTCCGCTACTCGCTCTACAATTTTCCAAAAATAAAAAACCCTCCTACATTTTCACCCTAAATTACGCTAACGGAGCGCCAATTTCACGGAATTTTGGCGAAATTCGTGGGATAATTAAAATTATTGCCAGGGCTTAAGGTTTGAATTTTTAATTAATAAAAAAAAAATAACAGGGTTGTGCCCACGGTTCTGAGCCAAAGGTTGTATGGTATATATAAGGGGGTCGAGGCTAAGGGGGTCGATGGTGTTCCAAGTTCGTATTTTATGTAGGGTTTGATGGATACAATAATTGCACCGAAACAAAGTTACATGCAATTTCTATGACCAAGGGTGCAATGTTAAAGGGATGAAGCGTTAGTATTTTATGGAAAGTAATAAAGCTGAGTGATGGATGCTTTTTTCGGCATTTGAGAATTCCATCAAAATATGAAATGCGAACCCAGGACTTGGTTTCATAATGGTTTCACGTGTTTTGATGACTAAGGGATCATGTGAAAAAAGGGGCATTCTTGATAATTATAATAAAAAAAATAGCTTTGCAGGAAAATTTCTCAAGGGCATTGGTACATATTTAAAAGGTTTTAAGGACAAGTGGGCCAGGTTGGAAGCCCGTAAGTCTTAAGAAATTTTATTGAAGAAAAAGATATGGGCACCAAGGAATCTATGCCTCCAACTATGTAGCTGCATATGTATAATATTAGGGGACCAATCAATGTTTGAAATGCTAGTATCATGTGTTTACATATCATTGTGACCTTGGGCTTTGGAGTTGAGTGGATGGCTGAGTCGGGAGCTGAAGTAAATGCACACAGTAATGGTTGGTGCCATTGAATTAATGGAAACTACCGAAAAGGTTTGTTTAAATAAAAAAGTACCACGACTTCTCAAAATGAGTCAATGGAGCCTATCTCACATAGGAACAAGCCGCCTTTGATCTGCCTTGCATGTGATAAAGAATTAAATGAAATATGACCAAGTGCAAAAGGTCTAATTACAGATCACGAGAAGCCACACCATCAGTACACCCTAATCTCTATGGGCAATCAAGAAGGATATTGGGTAGTATTATTGTAGCAATCTGACTGAACTAAGAATTAACTCTCATAATGGATAATGAACAGGTGTTCATTATGTGATTTAATACAACTAAAAATATTGAGTGAAAAAAACCCATTCTAAGATATTAATCAAGCTGCAGTGGGCGAGCCATTTGATGGAATACAAAAATGGAGAGTCGTATTGAAATTATGAGATTAAACATGAAGGATTTTCCTATGCAACACGAGTAGCCATTATTATGCATGCCCTTGGGTAGTGTGTATGCTAGCAGGTGCCTCATTATTCATGGTGTTGTAATGAAACAAAACTAAGGGATTTTTGATGTGCTGAGTGGGGATGAAGAGTGATTGTTCTTAGTTGTATTGAGTGTGAGGTGGTGTATGGGAGTGTATGAGCCGAAGAGTGAATGAAACTGAGAATTAACAGTATAGAGTATAAGAGGGCCAGGAATAGAGTTTTTTAATCAGTAAATAAGATAGTGCAAAGAGGAAATGTAGTGCAGAAGAGAAAGTATTGGATGGAGTAGGCGATTAGGTTTACATTCTAAGCATTTGTTGAGGCCTTAGTTTTCAATTTGAAAATTGTATGAAAAGTAGAACAATGGCTATATAGGTTACTGGCCTACATTCATAAGAGGTTGGTGCATGTTTGCAAGTAGTTTCTTGCTATATTTAGGGGGTTGGGGCCTCTTGTGAGTGGGTTTTCACAAACAACTACATAGTTACCGATCAAATGAGAAAATTACCTGGTACTTGTTTTTTTTGAGGTAGCAAAAAAAGCACCTGATTTTGAAAAGTGGTGATGCAAAATCACCCTTTTTTTTGGAGCATAATTTTGGAACTTTAAATTTTCTTATGACTTTTTTTTTAATGTCATGACTTTCATGTTGATTTTGAAAAGTGGTGATGTAGAATCACCTGCTTTTTTTTAGAGGGTTGTTTTTTACACTATACATTTTCTAATGTCTTCTTCTTCCATGAGATGTTTATTTTTAAGTGTATTTATGTACTTGTTTTTTTTGTTTTTTTTGTAATGAAATCTTCATTTTTCACAAAGTTAATTAAATAAAAAAAAGGGTCAATATTTTAAAGCTAGGATTTTGTATATGTTTTTGTATTGTTAATTAATATTTCAATGCACATCAATAATTATAGCTAAAAAACTAATATTTTTAATCATATGACCAAAAAATACACATTTTCAATATAAATAAAGTGAAAAAATACACATTTTGAGACATTTTGTTAAAAAAAACATGTTCAATAAACGAATTTTTGGGGAAAATCTTAACAAAAAAACTTTTAAAAGTAGCATTTTTTTTATGAATTTTATGTCAAAAATTAACAGTAATCAAACATTTTTTTGCAAAAAATAGGGATTCTTCTCATAAAATATCAAAGTCTAAACATTACAAGTAAAACTGATTAATAGCTCTCAAATTTGAGCTTTATTTGCGAGCATAACTTAAAGGTAATCCATAATATCAACTAATCCACATTCAACATCTTCTAGAACATCATTAATGTCTTCTTCTGCAATATATTTTGCTTCATTTTGGTCATTATAATCTTCTAATAGATCTTACATGTCTGCAAATCTTCCGAAATGTCCTTTTCCAATCATTCCATATAACGGTGGTTGAGGTTGCTTTGCCTTTTTTGCTACACGTGATTCATTAAAATCCCCTTTCCTCAAACCAACTTCTTGCATTACATCTGGAAGAAACTGAAGAGCATCAATTCTTTGTTGAATAAATTTGCATTGCACTTGGTCTTTCTCAATGGAAATGAAATTTCTTCCATTTTGTAGGTAACATGCTAGCATTGTACGTAATCATCAAGCACAAAAAAATTAATTAATAAAATTAGTATAAACGCATAAAAAATAAAAAATAAAATATTTAAATTCAATTATATATATTAAAGCTTACCTGAACCTGAGAATAAATCCAAAACCAAATCTCCTTCATTTGAACATAGATCTATAAGATATTTAATCAATGCTTGCGGTTTTTGATAGATGTTAACTATATCTTCTATTGAATCTTTTTCCTCATACGTTAGTTTTCTTACAACAACATCATGAAAGATTACTTGACTATGACTCTTCCCATCTACTTGATTCAGAAGAATAGGCCTATAGATATCTTCTTTTGTCCAACGTTCAACGTGGATGAACTCACAAGCATTTATAATAGGTTGAACTTCAGAACAAACAAGATTTGACTTCTTCCTGTAACATAACACAGTAAAATTTCAATTAAATTGTACATAAATAAAAAAATTTAACATTAATCGAACATACAATATCAATGTATTACCATGTAAGTTGCATCCTTGAATTTGTTTTTCTCATGAAGCTTGCTAATGACATTGACAGTTGTGTGTCTGAATGAAATGTCACAAATCTCCAAAGTGGTGATGTTGTGACTTCTTGAAAGCCCATAACCACTATAATAAAAGCTTGATAAGTATATGGTTCAATATCATATTCAATGTTTGGGAAATTGAAACCATGAGGAATATCTGCAATAACTAGGCCATATCCCCTTTTAGGTATGAGTTTTGCAATGTCTTCACAATCACATGGTATTATTTGATATTGGATACTATAGATCCCGTTCCAAATGAAATTATTAAGAGTAGGATTAGGTTCAACATTCTTAAGACGTTGCTTTCTCATATTTTCCGGCTTAATTTTTTTCAATAAAGATTTTGAAAGTATCTGGTACTCAATTTGCATCCTTCTTCAATATCTTTAACGACATAAAAATAATGAGGGTTTATTTGTCTTTATATTTCTGGAATTATTGTTTATTTGCATATGCATCCAATTACAATTATGCAAAAAATAGAGAAAAATGGAAAAAAAAATCACAACCATGATTTGATACGAGATATAACCTAGGAAACCCTTTCGATAGAAAACCTAGCTAGAAGGTGAGGTCGCTCTACTCTCTTTCTCTAAATATAAAATGGTTGTGAGTAAAACAAAGTAAGGCTTGTGGATCATGACATACTAACATTCAAAAATTCTCTCTATGTGCTCCCTCCTTATCCCTCTCAGTTACTCTAGTCATCTATGGAACAAATTCACTCAAAAATAATGGAACCCCTTTTCCTCCTAGTGCCTCAATTATAACACAACTCAATAGTCTACTAGTGATAATTTTTGACTCCGTTGAAGGCCGGAAAGTGACTTCCTCAACATTAGGGATTCCACCCGGTCGGGAGCTTAAAACAACTCATTTTCCATTGAAAATGGTGGGTCTGACTGAGGATAAAGGGACCAAATTCCTGTATAAGATATTTTACATAACAAAAGAAATGAAATCAACACTAAAAGGGTGATTTATTCTAATGATAACATAAATGAAAACTAATCTAACTACTTCCCAGGATTGGATTCATTTATATGATTAAGGTGTAAAATTTCACAAGCATGAAATAATATAGATCATTTGCATACTTAATGAATATAAGCACATTTAAGAAACTAAACCAATTTAATTTATTTAGTTGAAGAAGAAAATTAATCACATAAAATATCTCTAAGTTTCACATCTAACAACATATCATTCAATATGTTATATCAATAGTAATAAGAAAATACATCACTTCAATGCTTATCAGAATAAAACTAATAGAAAGAAATAAGTTTGCTACAATTTCAGAAACATAAAAAAATCAATACATAGATAATAGTGCATGTTGCATCATAGCTTAAGATCTGAAAAGACGGCTTCAAGGTTCAGAGTTTCAATTAGATAACTTTCGTTCAAACAGTAGTGTATGTTCCAAAAGTAGTCTTCTCAAAATTGTGGACCCCTTTATAAATGCATGAAAGGGGTTTAAATACTTTCTTTTTCTTTATCTTTTTTTTCTTTTATTTTTTTGAATAATGCTAATTCTATTTATATAATTTACTAGTACAAAACTGCCTCAACTTCAGCTGTGAAAGTCTGAACACTAGGCTTGATAGCCATGATTTACAAAAATTCTGGACTACCCTGAGTGGGAAACCAGTCCTTTAAGAAACAGTTTGGCCACCCTTAGAAGGGAAACCGGCCCAAAGTCTTTACAGTTTGACATAGCAGAAAAGGATATACTAAAAATAACATTCAAAATTTTCAGCTGAGCAGAGATACATAGAAGTAAAAAAATTTCAAAATGATTGAACAATAGTACCAATGGAGGCCAAAGGCCGCGAGAATCATTGATCATGAGCTGGGGATGGTGGCTCCTCCACAATTTTGCACCAGTACTCGTCCCTGTTGTCTTCCTTATCTTCATTAGGTGTGCCTTCCTTGTCAGCAACATCTTCCTGCTTGTGTTCCTTGCACTGGGCAGATAGAACGATACCGACGGGCGTCTTAGAGCTCAGAGCATCATTCTTGACTGGAGTGGGAAGGGGGCAGGGCACAGGGGAGGGGGCCTGGTTAGAAGACTCTTCTCTGAGGATCACAGTGACAAAATTTGTAATAACGAGCCTATCTAGAGAACATTCAAAGCGGAAATCTGCTCTCTGGGAAGTTTGATGAATGGGAATATTAGCCTAAACATGGGAGGCAGGGGAAACAGCAGGTCTGGGAGGGTCAACAGAGGGAGGCGAGGTTGGCTGGGAAAAATTCACACTCCCCACATGGCAGGCTCGGCCTCTTATGTTGCGTGTTTTCGAGTAATGACCCCACGCAGTTTCCTCTGAGGAGGAATCATAATCAGAGCTGATTGAGGGTCGAGAGCAGGTCACACGGCCCCTGCTAGAGCAACGTCGGCATCTCATCCTATGGCGAAGGTGCGGCATGGATGCAGAGGCGTGTAGGTAGTGCCTTTGATAGGAAGAGCAAGAAGAGAGCGAATGTAACCTATAGATATCAACAGAATGAGCACGATGAAAGGAATTAGCACAGAAAAAAACACTCTGGGTGAAATGGTGTCCTGGCAGCGTCTCCAGGCATCCAAGGAGCGTGCAACGGCGCCCTGTTTGTGTGCGAGTGCTAGGCTCAACACAACCAAGAGGGAAGGCACCACTCAGAGGAGGCGGGGAGCTGTAGTCATCATAGTAGCAAGCCGAATAGCCAAAGACATATGCCATCACAGACAGGGCAAGCAGAGCGGGGTGGAGTAATAGCCGAGTAGGAGGAATTAATTCCATGCAAGATGGTGGAGTTAAGGCAGTGTAAATGGATGTGCATGGGGCCATATGGCCACCCCACACGAGCTCCTTCGAGAGTCGCACATGAACTGATGTCCCATCAACCATAGCTAACATCCACATCCGGAGGGGGTTTAAATACTAATTAATATTAAAAAAAATAAAAGACTTGTAAAATAAGTCTTCTAATATTATTCTAAACTATAAACTATAAACTAGGAAAATAAAATGCATAAGATGTAACATTCTATGATTGTTTCCTGGATTTACTCTCTAGCTGGTCTTTGAGTTGGCATGCTTTGATCATATGTTCGAGCTGGGGGGGTGAATTGGCTGCATTCTAATATTTCCTATAAATAATACATCGTTCAATGTTGGAAGAAGGTGAGCTACTTCTTTGGAGAGACACCTCAACATTATCAATTGGTTATGAGGCTTAATCAAAAAGTACCTGTAAATCTCCATATTCAACCTTGCCAGATTTTCTATGTCAAGAACTTTTTTGTTTGATGTCTCTTGCCAGGATTTCTTTAGGAAATTGATATCTGGCATGGTATCTTTTGATAATTCATGAATCAGATTGGCTTGTAAGAGAGAATATTTTATATATTCATAGACGTTGGAAGATAGATTCTTAGCTCCAATAGTAGCTGATTCAACACTATTCATTTTAATATCCCAATCTCCAAACATTATATCTTTAATTGATTCTTCAAGATGAGGTAGATCAATCACTCTACCTTGTGAAATGTCTTGCCTATCTATGAATTTTGACACCTTATCATCAATTTCTTCATAATAAGTTCTCAGATTATAAATCTGAGTAACTAATTGATCACTGGTCTTCACTTTCTATTGAATTTGATTATACTTCTAATAGAAAATTTCTTGTTGTGTTGTCAGTAATGTTTCCATCTCTATTGCTTCTATCTTTACTTCATTGATTTCGAGGTTTTCCTGGAGCTTTTCGATTTTCAGCTGCAATTGATGAATTATTTTATCTTTTTCTTTAATCTCATTTTCAAGGTTGATTTTGAGACCTTCAAACTATTGTTACAGATTATTGATGTCGGACTGAAGCTCTTGCTCTATCCTTCTCTTTTCATCAGAGAAAACCTACTCCATTTGAGCAATTTTTTTATTCTTTTCTATTATCAATTATTCAACCTATAATTCCTTGTCAATAGTTGCGTTCGCATAAGCACAAGAAAATTGAGATAATCTATTAAGCTCCTTCCCTGGATATGATTGAGTTCCTTTCCAAAGGACTCGCATTAGTGTTGAATCTATAGGAAATTATGGAGATTCTTCCATCTTTTGTTTCTTCTTTGACCTGTTCATGACAACTTTATGTCTTGGACTATAAAACACGTCCAATGGAGGTATCTCTTCAAATTTTAAGACTATTTCAGTAGTGGAAAAGGCCAAGATTATTTCCATATATTTGGCTGGTGTATTTTATGGTTTCTCCTCTATATCATTGTGTTCTTGAATCTGGCTTTGCTCAAGAACAATTTTGTAAACCTCTGCAGTGAATGAGGTTTCTCTAATTTCTTCCTAATTCTTGGAATTATCTACATCAGCATAAACATGATGCATACTTGGCTCACCTACATTATTTATGGAACTTGTAACACCCACAATAGGCATATCTTCTGACTGAATGGAATTTTGAATGGAAGGGATATCAGTCTCTGATAGTTCTTTATCGAATTCTTCCCAATTTTGGATGAATTTATCATCCCATTGACATTAGTGATTTCTTCTTCTTGAACTGGTACTGATACTTGAGAATTCATTGCAACTATAACCTGCTCTACCTTCGGCTCTGGTTCGTGAAACAAATAATCAGACAAATGATAATTTCTCTGTTCTCAATACACTTTGAATTTTGACAATTCTTTCGGGCTGAACCTTTCACCTGCCTTTTGCTGAACTGTTGAATATTCATGAATTGATTCAAACATATCGTCAAATTTATCAAACTCACTTGGGAATGCTTGTAGCTTGACTGAATTCATTATCTCTCTACCAATACCATAGGAATCATAACTTCTATTAGGTAACACTGGAAAATTGAAAGGTTTTAATTGATCAATTTCAAGACAGGCATGCTTGAAATTGTCTATGACATATGAACCATAGGAAAAAGGAAAAGTTGGCCAAACGATATTTTTGGCATCTTGTAGGGTCTTTGTCAAACCATTACCAACTGTTTGATAAGCAATTTCTTTGGCCAACAATTTTTCTAGTATATACAAAGGTAGTACATGAGGATGGACATAACTTCCAAAAATACAGATGTATATAAAATTCTCTTTACAAAACCACCTACCTAAAGACTTAAGACTCTTATTGGCTTCAGGGGTGACTCTAGGGATTTTTATTTTGAAAATGACTTGGAAGACCAGGAGCATTATTTCATTGCATATCCTGAACATATGAGAAGGATATTTTGACTCCCATGGTACAAATATGGGGATTTCAACTTCTCTTTTCCATTTCTATCCTAATGATGAAAATTCAAAGGAAAAGCATACTACATCTAAGATATACGAACTCATATAAAAAGGAGAGACTACATTCGGTGGGGCATTACGATTTCTCTATAGGGTGTGATAAACCTAATCAAATTATCAGAAATAATAGTATCCCAATCTAGAATTTAGCCATCAAAGGTTTCTTTTATCAATGGTGTCCAATTCTCCTTAAACTTGGTTGTATATACACATCCAAAGAGATGACACATCATTGCAGTTATCTGAGAGAACGAGCTTATAATAGGGACAAATGAATATATACCCTTATTTCCGCGCTTATGTTGGTTAGGATCATTTCTCCATTCTCTAATTACAGTCGCAAGCAGGTCGTTCTCATGCATCAACTCTTGAAAAAATTAGGAATCATCTCTTTTCTGGGGATATGGCAATTTATACATATTCTTCAAATCTAACGGCCTGAGAGAACGAATGAAACTTCTGCTTCAAGTAACAAATTTCCTATCTCTTATATCTACATTATCCAAAACCCATTTCACCAAGTCAGTATATGGAAGAATTTTAGGATGAGCAGCAATTATGTGAAGAAAATAATTAGCAGTGCATGTCCATGATTCTGAATCATTGGACAAAGTATCGTCAGTCAGAGCTTTTCTGTCCAAAATTAATTGTGGTTTCTTGTTCTCGAACAACTGATAGATTCCTTCCCAGCTTGAAGAACCAATTTCTAGATTGCATGTAGTATCCGAGATTAGGGGAGCCATTTCGTTGTTTTCCTATTATTGTATGACTAACAGTGATGGGGTGGCATATTTCCTTCATGCTTTAATCAACCTTGACATCCTTTTAAGCATAAGTTTTTGGAATTACCCTGTTGAAAAGAAAACAGAGAGGATAAGATGAAATCACTTCAAATGATATTAATTGTCATGTCAACTTAACTCATGCATAATGGAGAAATCTTTGGTATTAAAACTTGAAATAATTACAAATCAATTACAAGCCTCGAGATCATAAAACACCTAAATCAACATTAAATTGGCAAGCAAGGAGTTCGTGTGATTTTGACAGATGTCATCACATCAGGATATGTTGATCAACGATTTTGGATTTTGGTGAGTTATAACACTTGAAAGAAATCTGTAAAACGTGAAGTGAGACATTGCGATAATTTAAGATGGAATGTGATATCGATGTTTGTCAGATGACGATTTACAATGTCGACATCTGTTAAGTGTTGGTTTCACTACTTCGCATTTCGGTAATTTGCAATTCGCAACTTCGCTACTTGGATATCACCATTGTGTTATTTAGTTGATTCTGTATTCACAATTTCACTAATGTTTCACCCCGCTTTTATGCTTTTTTGGGTTTGACGGTTATTTTTAGGTGTTTTTATTATTATTTTTAAAGTAAATTTAGAACTTAATCTAATAAAATCATATCTTTAAGTTGTATTTCTAAAAAATAATATTAACCTAAAAATTTTGAAGGGTCCCCATTATCCTTTCTAATCTATTTTACTTGGATAATGGGGAGTTGTTGTAATAGTACAACAATTGGCGACACACTGGATGAATCAAGAATATCTGATAAATCTTAATACTTAAAGACAATATTCTAGGAATTTATAAATAATTGAAATCTATCTTTGATATAGGTGAATTCTAATCTAAATACCCTGATTTTACTTGAAAAAATTTCCCCTTTGTTTTGCAATGAAATTTTCTCTTTAAATGAACCAAATCTTAATAAGTTGAAAAGATAAGTTGGATTTTAATCAAAGCATATCTTGTTTGATAAACTTATTAGTCACTAGTAGAGCCTCTGCTGCCAGCAGATGTTCATAGCCTTGATAGGGTTACTATTTAACCAAAAATGAACTAGTATCCCATTCATAATATAATAGACATCTCCAAAGGTAATATAATTATTTATCTGCTTTGTAGAATTCTTCTTCCTTTTGCCACTTTAAAATCATTATCCTGGTTTTGGAGTCAGAAGTGATAATGTCATTCACTGGTTATAATAAATTTGAACACGCTGACTCGTGATGAGATCCCTTGTCTCAAGGTTTTTTAGGCCATGAGCCATTATCTTGGTTTGGTATCCAATTGATAATGTCAAGTTTATTAGTTTCTTATAAACATGATGAGTCGACTTGTGATGAGATCTCTCAACTTTAAAGTTTTCTTATATTTTTGAATTACACTTTGAAAATTATATCTAGTATATAAATGAATGGGGAGGTTGTCATTTTTCTCTTTATGAGCTTATGGATGGCCATTTGAGTAAAATATGTGTATACTTAAATAAAATTTCCCACTTTGTAAAATAACTTTTCGAACATGATTCATGTCAAAATAATTTTTCAAATCACATAAGTTGGAAGAATTCTTCTTTTTTAATCAACTATTTAAATTAAAATCTTCCAAAGAAATAGAAAATTCAATTTATGATTTATTTCCTTATTTTATATCTTTAAGGATTAACACTTCCATGTTCAAGAAGAATAATAAAGTGATTCACAATTTACATAATATTGCAAAAACTTAATTTATTTTTAAATTAAACCTATATACATATTTATAAAAAAGAACTATTGTTCTTTTAAGAAAAATATTTTTTAAGGAAAAGTCCATTAACAGGAAGAGTTTCCTCCTTCCCATGTAAATCTTGCAAAATGAAAGTTTATGACCTATCTTTTCAATTATTTTAAAAGGGCCCAACTAGAGTTTTTGAAATTTTGTATGTTTTCCTTTGTCCTCATGCACTTTATCCCATTTCAATACCAAATCTCGAATCTCAAACTATTTGAATCCAATGAAGTTTTGATCAACTGTTGATGATGATTGTGTACCATTTTTTCTTTTTCTCTTTCTTCTTCCATTTTAATTATTTCAGACATTCTTAATTGTAATGAAGAGAAAGGTTGTTCATTAATGAATTGAACTAGGTTTGTTTATGGGATAGCTATATTCAAAGGTAAAATTGCTTCTTTTCCATATACCAATCGAAAGGGAGAAGTTCCTATTGAAGATTTTCTATTTTTCCTATCTCCCCATAATGAAAAAGTTAAGGATTTATGCCAATTTTTCTGGTTTTGATCAATAGTTCATTTAATTATCCTTATGAGATTTTTATTTTTTGATTCTGCTAGACCATTTCCTTGAGGATAATAATTTGCAGAATACTTTAATTTAAAGCCTCTTTTCGAAGAAAATTCAGTCATAGCATTACCGGAAAAATAAGAAGCATTGTCAAATACCAGAGCATTAGGGGTACCAAACCTCGCAATGATGAATTGATCAATAAACTCAATAATGTTTTCTGAGTTGGCCATTTTAAGAGGTATTGCTTCTACCCACTTTGTAAAATAATTTGTAACAGTCAATATATATTTGTCTTGTTTAGAATAATGAGGAACGATCTCACCTATTATGTCAAGTCCCCATTTTTTGAAAGTTTGCTCCATATTGACTGGTTGAAGTGGCATTGAAGCTTTTCTTTATCTTCCTACTGCAGTTTGAAAAATCTTACAATTTCTGACATAACTGTGTGCATATTTGAATAACGTTGGCCAATAATATCCAGCATGTAAAATTATATGTGTTGTGGTATCTCCACCAAAGTGTCCACCTATTGGTCCATCATGAAGTTCCTGGAGCACATTAGGTATTTCAGTTTTCTCTAAGCATCTAAGTGAAACAGAGTCATAATTTTTTCTGAATAACACATCATTGACTAATTGATACAGATTATCTTTCAATCTTAACTCTCATTTTCTTTTGAAATCCAAATTAAGTGGAGCATGATTGTTCTTTAAATAAAATATGAAATCATCATACTAAGATTGAGGGTTAACATTGAGTACCTATATAAAATGTTTAATACTAGTTGTTTCCTCATCTGGTGATGTGTCATTCGTTCCTATAATCAACTTGAAAATTCCTTGAACTCTTACAATTTTAGCAGGTCTTATCTCTAAATTGTATTATTGCATTGATGTTACCCAGTTAGCCCTCTTTTCTCCTAGTTCCTTCTGTATAAGTATTTTTATGACTAATGAGAAGGGAACTATCACTTTGACATTATTTTTGAAAAGGAATGGTCGAAAATTCTTGACCGCTTTATAAACTGCAAATGTCTACTTTTCGGCTCCTCAGTAGTTCAATTCATCTCCTTGAAAATTAGAACTAAAAAAAGAAATTTGAGTTTCGAGTTTTTTATCATCTTGTTGAGTTAAGACTGTTGCATATGATAACTATGAGGAAAAGGTATATAAAATAAAATCATTGGAAAAATTAGGAGTTGAAAGAGAAGGAGCATCAATTATTGCTTGTTTCATGATTCGAAATGATTCCTTTTCTTCTTCTCCCCATTTGAACAATGTATCTTTCTTGATCATATTTTGTAGTGGGAGAACTATATGCGAAAAAATTGGAATGAATCGCTTGACAAAGTTTATCTATCCTAAAAAGGATTGCATTGACATCTTGTTAGGTGGTAGTGGAATTTCTAAAATTATTTTAATCTTGTCTAGATCAATACAAAATCCATTCTTTGAGACAACAAAACCTAGAAGTTTACCTTCGTTTAAAGTAAAAATTGACTTCTTTGGGTTAAGAGAAATCCCAAATCTTCTACATCTTTCAAATATCTACCTTAATTCTTGCGAGCGAATGCTTCTCTCTTTTGAATATATGGTTATATCATCAAGATACACTACCATTGTCTTATTTATCAATTCTTTGAATGCAATATCCATGGCTCTCTGAAATGTGGCTCCTGCATTCATTAATCCGAAGGGAATTTTATGATATGCATAAGTTCCCCATTTGGTTCGAAATGTAGTCTTCAAATGATCTTCTGAATGAACCAAAATTTGGTTATACCCTGAGAATCCATCTAGAAAAAGATATTAATTCAGAACTTGATACTAATTGTAACATGTGTTCCATTAATAGTAAAGGAAAATTATCCTTTTGACATACTTTGTTTGAATTTCTAAAATCAATACAAATTTGAATATCTTCAGTCTTTCTCCTAACATTTACTAAATTAGAAACCCATTTTGAATGTCTAACAGGAAAAATGATCTTGGCTTTCAATAGTTTGTTTAATCCATTTTTTATTTTATTTTCCAAGTTTGGATGAATTTTCCTGAGTTTTTGTTGAATAGGTTTAATATCAGGTACCATAGGAATACTATGTTGAATGATTGATGGGTCATATGTTCTAAGATCTTGGTAATTCCATGCAAAAATATATTTGTATTTCTTTAATAATGAAGTGAACACATTTATTTCTTCAAATGAAAGGCTAAACCCTATATTTATATCTTGATGCAAATCAGTAGATCCTAAGTTAACTAATTCATACCTTAGAGATGAAAATTGCAGTTTAGAATTGTTGAATTTCTTGAATCTATCTTTTAAATCATATAAATCTTCAAGCTTTACCATGGATTTTGGAAAATAAAATTATTAGTTTATTGCTTGATGCGATTGTCATGCTCATCTTCGTCCACAATTTACTCATCATAATATTTCTCAGAAGTAATAAAACTCAAAATATCACTATCATCATTAAAACCTGCCAACAAGTAACATTATCTGGTATATATGGTCGGAAAATTAACTCAATAGAGAATCCACCAAGACTAAAATCCTGTGGTGGAATAAGCTTGGAGGCGATATTAGCTAAAAGGTCGGCGTTGGAATTTTTTGATCTAGGAATAGGAGAGAGATTGAATGCAATAAAATATGATGTGAGTTCTTGAACCAAAGATGGTAATGTTTTGGGTGATTTGAGAGACAATGAATAGTATTTCGCATTTGTCTTACAACAATCTCTGAATCTCGAAACACCTGAATATATTGTATATCAAGACCAATTTCTTTTCGAGACCTTGAACCAATGCATCGTATTCAGAAATATTGTTAGTGCATTCAAATTTTAACCTACAGGATAGAATATTTTTCTCTCATTTTGGGCTAATAAGTACGCATCCTGCTCCTGCACCATCATTGGATCTTGATATGTCAAAATAAATTTTCCAAAACGGAGATTGGACTATATTTTCCTCTTCGAAATTGAAACATCTAATGGAATAATTTTGAGAAAAAAATTCTACTTGTGAGTTAACAGAATTGACTGGAAAAGGTGAAATTTGCACATTGAAATTCCCTAAGAATGAATCTACTGAATAATTGCGCAAAATGTTGTTATTGAATCCTACAGGCTCATTTTCTTCCCCAAGGTCTGTAACTGAGTACTTCATATGTTTTTCACGATCGACTCTCATTTGATTTGGCTATCCATTATATGGAAGCCACATGCAAGGTGAGTCTGTTGCAAAATATCCATGTAATTTTTCAAACCAGTCTCTGCTAAGAACTAAATCGTAAAATTTAGGGATGCTTGCAATCAATATATCGATAATCTGAGCAACTTTTGGGTTTGATGAAAATCTAATACTTACTGAATTTATTTCTCCTAAGACCTTAACTTTTGTTCTATCCAATTGAACTATGCTAACTGATTATTTATGGGGTGTGATATTTAATTTTTCGCAAATTAAATATGGAATTATATTGGATGAAGCCCCAGAATCGACTAAACATTTATGAAATTTTATATTTTATATTTAAAAAGGTAAAAGAAAAGGAGTATGAGAATTATAACTATCACCAATCAAAATATAATTTGAAGTATTAACCTTGTTTGAATTGTAAACTGGAGGTTTCCCTATTCCATTAGCAGCTTTAGCTACAACAGTTGGAGGAAGAGGAGATGTTGTGACAGCATTTAGTTCTTTTAATAAAATTTTCTGTTGTTGCTTTAATTTGCTAACTTCATAAACATAAATATTGGCTTTAATATTTTTCATATCCTCGATTATGTTATATTCAATAGTATCGGATACTACTAAAGTTTTAGATTAAGATTTGGGTGTAGATTTCATTGGTTGGGGGTTGATGATAACCTGTTGAGATGGTTTAAAAGGAGGATTTTTATTGACAGGTTTACCTTTAGCAATAGAATTTGGGATTTTATGATTTTGTGTTGATTGAGTTGATTCTACAAAATTTCTACTTCTTGTGCTAAAAGGCATGGCTTCAGCTTTTGTCTCTTCATCAGAGGAAGCTAAAACGAAATCCCATAATCCATGTAATTCATCGATTTATTCATCTTGGGATTCATCTGCAGAATTTGTAGTTTCTTCCTTTTCTTCCTCTTGGTCGGATTTAACAATAGAAATAATGTTGGGGGGTTGAGAGATAGAAGATTTATTTTTTCTAAATGATCTAAAGGGTTTTCTAGTAGAGGTTTCAACAACCTTTTTTTTTTATTTCAACCATATCGTTAGACAGAGTTTTGAGAACTTTTTGTAATCCCTCGAGATCAAAAGGATCTTTAGGAGTTTTTTTTTTGGCTTGTCTTTGAATGTTACCTTCTTAGATCTTTATCTTCAAGCTCATTTTTCTTTTCTAAAGCAACAATTATTCTTTCAACGGGCAAGGCTTCTTTCATGTTTTCTACAAGGGTGATTTTATTAGCTCTATCTACAAAAATTTCTATATTAGAAGGAAGAGAAGATATGTAACACTCTATTTTTACATCCAATCCAAGCTTAGAGGCAGTTGGAATTTTTTTCAATAACTTGTTAAATTTGGAGTTGAAGTCTTTGATATTTTCACCTTTATTAGCTTTTAAATTAGAAAGATCATTGATCAATGACACGATTGTCCTATTATCACCAAATTTAGCAAGAAATAGTTCTTGAAAAGTATTCCAATTTCCTATAGAACCTGAAGGGAGGGAAAAATACCATGATCCTACAGATCCTCGAAAATTATATGCAAAGAATATACCTACAACATCTTCATGTTCAACACCAATTATATTCATGGCTAACGTAAAATTAATGACATGTTCTTCAGTGATAAGATCATCGTCAGGATTATACTTTGGTAACCATTTTTCTAGATGATCTAGGAGAGGATGTAAATTTTCCATCGACACCTGGATTGACCCATGGTAAGTTGGCCATTACTTGACTTGTTATTTACAAAGATGAGATAGTAGGTCCAGGAGCATATGTGTATGGAGAAGAACTAACTACTGGACTAGTACTACTTATAGCAACACTAATTGTTTGAGTAGAAATGGGTTGATAAGAAAAAATGGGTTGATTAGAGGAAAAGGTTGCACTAAATGGAGATATAGATGATGTGATCTCATTGATACCTAATTGAGATTCTGATGTAGTATCTTTTTTACAATGAGAATAAATAGGAAACTCGTAAGGAGTTATCCCAAGTTTTTCACTTTGTGATTGATTTAATACGCCAGCACCTTGAAATATAGATGCAATACTTTCTCTAGAAATTTTAGGATTGACAGGCTTATCCGAAGATATAGTTATTTGTTCTGACTTCTCAATCAAAGACTGAACTTCAGGAGATTTGGGAATTTGAAATGAAGAAGGTCTACAAGGTATTTATTCAAGAGATAGGAGAGATGGCTCTACAACTTTAGACTTATGACCTGGAGATAATGAACAAGATATAGAATTTGTAGGAGTTGTAGAGGGGGATTGACTCTTACGTTAGCTTTTAGATTGAGATTCAGCTTTATACGCCATACATAGTCAGATGGCCCTCCTTCTGGTGCCAAAAACATTAAAGGTTGGAAAGTGACTTCCTCAACATTAGGGACTCCACCTGGTCGAGAGCGTAAAACAACTCCTTTTCCATTGAAAATGGTGGGTCTGATTAGGGATAGAGGGACCAGTTTCCCATATAAGAGATTTTACATAACAAAAGAAATGAAATCAACACTAACGAGGTGATTTATTCTAATGATAACATAAATGAAAGCTAATATAACTACTTCCCAGGATTGGATTCATTTATATGATTAAGGTGTAAAATTTCAGAAGCATGAAATAATATAGATCATTTGCATGAATATAAGCACATTTAAGAAACTAAATCAATATAATTTATTTAGTTGATGAGGAACATTAATCACACAAAATATCTCTAAGTTTCACATCTACCATCATATCATTCAATATGTTATATCAATAGTAATAAGAACATACATCACTTCAATGCTTATCAGAATGAAACTAATAGAAATAAATAGGTTTGCTACAATTTCAGAAGCATAAAACAATCGATACAGAGATAATAGTACCCGTTGCATCATAGCTTAAGATCTTCAAAGATAGCTTCGAGGTTCATAGTTTCAATCAGATAACTTTTGTTCAAATAGTAGTGTATGTTCCAAAAGTAGTCTTCTCAAAATTCTGGACCCCTTTATAAATTCATGAAAGGGATTTAATCACTAATTAATATTACGAAAATAGAAGACTTGTAAAAGAAGTCTTCTAATATTATTCTAAACTACAAACTATAAACTATGAAAATAAAATGCATAAGATGTAACATTATATGACTTTTTCATGGATTCACTCTCTAGTTGGTCTTTGAGTTGGCATGCTTTGATCATATGTTCGAGCTGGGGGGGATGAATTGGTTGCATTCTCATATGTCCCGTAAATACTGCATCGTTTAGTGTCGGAAGAAGGTGAGCTACTGATTTGGATAAGCACCTCAACATTATTAATTGGTTATGAGGCTTAATCAACAAGTACCAGTAAATCTCCATATTCAACCTTGTCAGATTTTCTATGTTAAGAAATTTTCTGTTTGATGTCTCTTGCTAGGATTGCTTTAGGAAATTGATATCTAGCATGGTGTCTTTTGATACTTCATGAATCAGGTGGGTTTGTAAGAGATAATATTTTATATACTCAGAGATTTTGGAATATGCTGGAACATAAATTCTTAGCTCTAATAATAGCTAATTCAACACTCTTCATTTTAATATCCCAATCTCCAAATATTATATCTTTAAATGATTCTTCAAGAAGAGGTAGATCGACCGCTCTACCATGTGCAGTGTCTTTCCAATCTATGAATTTTGACACCTTATCATCAATTTCCTCATAATAAGTTCTCAGATTAGAAATCCAAGTAACTAATTGATCATTGGTCTTTACTTTCTCTTGAATTTGATTATACTTCTAATAGAAAATTTCTTGTTGTGTTTTCAGTAATATTTCCAGCTCTATTTCTTCTTTCTTTACGTCATTTATTTCGGGGTTTTCCTGGTGCTTTTCGATTTTCAGCTGCAATTGATGAATTATTTTATTTTTTCTTTAATCTCATTTTCAAGCTTGAGTTTGAGACCTTCAAACTATTGTTGCAGATTATTGACGCTTGACTAAAGCTCTTGCTCGATCCTTTGCTTTTCATTAGAGAAAACCTACTCCATTTGAGAAATTTTCTTATCCTTTTCTATAATCAATTATTCAACCTATGCCGCCTTTTCAATAGTTGCATTCGCATAAGCACATGAAAATTGAGATAATTTGTTAAGTTCCTTCCCTAGATACGATTGAGTTCCTTTCCAAAGGACTCTCATTAGTGTTGACTCTATAGGCAATTCTAGATATTCTTCCATGTTTCGTTTCCTCTTTGACCTGGTCATGACAAATTTATGTCTTGGACTATAAAACACATCCAATGGAGGTATCTCTTCAACTTTTAATACTATTTCAGTAGTGGGAAAGGCTAGTATTATTTCCATATCTTCGGCAGGTGTATTTTCTAGTTTCTCCTCTATATCATTGTGTTCTTGAATCTGGCTTTGCTCAAGAATAATTTTTGAAACATCTGTAGTGAAAGAGGTTTCTCTAATTTCTTCCTAATTCTTGGAGTTATCTACATTAGCATAAACATGTTGCATACTTGGCTCACCTACATTATTTATGGAACTTGTAACACCCACAATAGGCATAGCTTCTGACTGAATGGAATTTTGAATAGTAGGGGTATCAATCTCTTATAGTGCTTTCTCAAATTATTCCCAATTTTGGATGAATTTATCATTTTGTTGGACATTAGTGATTTCTGCTTCTTGAAATGGTACTGCTACTTAAGAAATAATTGAAAATATAACTTGTTCTATCTTCGACTCTGGTCTGTGAAACAAATAATTGAGAAAATGAGCATTTATTTGTTCTCGATACACTTTGAATCTTGACAATTCTTCCGGGTTGAACCTTTCATCTACCTTCTTCTGAACTGTTTAAAATTCATGAATTGAT
>JAXQQM020082596.1:0-19504 GCA_034641835.2 Pinus albicaulis
TTTCTTTGTTTAGAGTTTTGAGAGAATTTTTCAAGCGGCGCGTAAGGCCAGGCTCTGCTGGCGTCATCCCGTTCGCAGCGCGCCAATCTCCGTGGGTTATCCTTTTCACGCCTGCAATTTGACGTTACGTATAATGTTTTTGTTTTAAACTGTTTTTTAAACGTATTTTACTTACGGGAAATAAAAGTTTTAAAACCTGAATTGATTGGGATAGGTAAAAAGTTTAAATCATAAATTTGACATATGTATTTTTAAGTTAACGATCATAAATTTTAATGGGTAACTGCAAATATATAGGTTTAATCAGATTAATTCCAATAAAGTAATACACTCTTTAGCAAATCAAAATATTATTTCATGTTATGACAGAGGAATCGTCCCTTGATGACATTATATTCTCTGCAGGAGTTGTCCCCTAAGGATACTCTAAGAATTCTCTGCATACTGTTTTCAGAGTTTGGTCATCCATTAAAAAAAAATATCCAACAAATTTCTGAAATGTGAATAACAAAGTTTTTCTATTTATCAATCTAAGTTTCCCATTCTTGGATTTCCACCCTGAACCCATTTCCACTCTTCCTCATTCCTTCCCGGCGCCGGCCCAAAACTTGCCATTCCGCTAGTCGCCGCAACGACCACACTCCAGTGTAGTCGGCTTCCCCTCCTCCGGATTTTCTACTCTGCGGCTGGAAAGAGGAGGCAAAGAACATAAAACCGGGAAGCAATAAGGAGGATCCCTCCAAAATCACCGGGGTGGGGCGTTCGAATCCTGCGCAATGAACGGAGGTGAATCGCCCTGTGGTGCCTGCAAGTTTCTGAGACGGAAATGCGCGAAAGGCTGCGTGTTCGCTCCATACTTCGGTTTTGATGAAGGCGCCGCACATTTCGCCGCAATTCATAAGATTTTCGGGGCGAGCCACGTATCCAAGCTTTTGCTGAATATCCCCATGCCACAACGCTGCGACGCAGTTGTCACCATATCCTACGAGGCAGAGGCTCGACTGAGAGATCCCGTGTATGGCTGCGTTGGCCATATCTACGCCTTGCAGCAAGAGGTATATTAAATGTGTATATATCAATAAATGTCTGCAAGAGGTATATTAAATGTGTATATATCAATAAATGTCTGCAGATGCCTTCTTTATTGTTCTTTTAAATTTACAGAAATCGACTCCGTGGGTATTTCTCGTCTCAATATTTCTGGGATAAAATTATACAGGTTACAAGTTTGCAGGCCGAGCTGGCATTCGTCCAAGCACGGCTCGCGAGCCGCGTGTCATCCAGATCGGCATCAACCTCACTGAATTATCCTGTCGTGTCATCGGACACTCCACAACTGCATGACTTCCCTGCACAGCTCTCCCTGCCAAGTCATCCCATGTACCAGCCATACAACGCTCACCTCTCGGCAGGAGAACTCCTTCCATTTCGCTAGTTCCACCGACCAACAAATTTTCCGTGTCTGTCACGTTATTTTGGGGTAAAGATAAGGATTTGTTGTAATTATTGTGAAATTTACATACAAAATGGCGTTGTGCGGGAGCAAATTTGCCCGGAGGATAAAATGTTGTCAGAATCTGGTATTAAAAATATCTGGATTTGCTGTAATTATTGTGAAATTTACATACAAAATGGCGTTTTCCGGGGGCAAATTTTCCGGGAGGGTAAAATGTTGTTAGAATCTGGTATTAAAAATATGCGGTTGTTTTTGTGCTTAATTCTGTTTTTTTTAATGGTGAAATAGAATCGGCCCAGTAAAAAAAACTCAAGAATGTTTAAAAATTTGAAATTTTTAATGTTTTTGGGCAAATTCGAAGTCTGGTAGAGTAAGCCATGGTAAATTTAGGTGAACTCTGTTGTCAGATTTTTCTAAAATAAATTTAATTATTTAAATGCTTGAATCTTGTTTTTTTATGGTGGAAATGTATTCTACACTATTAAAAATCTATAAACATTTAAAAACTAACTTGAAACTTGACAAATATAATCAGATTTCTCAAAATTTCAACCATATTTAAAATTTTTGAAGTTAGACTACGCATATGCATTGTCCCGCCTGCAAAGCATGACAAGCTGGTGACGAATTTGGAGGAAGTTAATTTGAGGGTAGGTGATTTAGCAGAGACACACTGACTTATCGAATTAATGTAAATGTATCGCAGGATCCGGAGTTCACCGTTTTATTTTAATTCCGTTGTAAGATATTTAACAAAATTAACAACTAGATCTCTCTTTTTAAACCTAAGTTGTGTTCTCCCTTTCCAATGGGAGTTTTCGGGATTAAAAATATTTTAATTAATTTTTTCATAAATAAATGTCAAAGTTATGATATCTTAATTGGATCCAAATATTCAGTTTGAGTGGGTCTAATAGTTAAGAGCATGTGTTTTCTCCTAAGAGGTTATTAGTTCAAAATTAGAGGAGGGTAGAGTATGTATGCCTTAGTAGACTGAGCTTTCTTGGGCAGCCTAGTTAGTGTGAAGTTGAGGTAGAGAAACAAAAACAAAGAAATTTTTTTGGGAAAAAAAAAGTTATTATTTATATTTATTTTATATATATATATGTATATAAAATTTTAAAAGAATTTTATTAATTTTTATATTGGATTTGTTGATTAAAAGAAAAAAACAAAAGCTAATTACAAAATTCCAAGATTTGTTTAGAACCAAGAAACAGAGAGACCATTATCCCCAAAAGATCCCTAAGATAAAGACACAACCCACAAACATCAATGAACAAGAGGATCATTCAGGTCATTACCTAGAGGATCTGGAAGCCCGAGTTCCCCATGAACATGAAATTGTACATGAGCCAGACAACACTCTATTTGTACCATACACTCAGCTAGTCGTCTTTGGCCTCGTCAGAGTGACGCCAGACGATCCTACAAATTCCATTGATTGCATTGAAAATCATTCATAAAATTTATGATTTCATTGCAATCATCACGATGATTCTCACCCAGTTGTTCCAAGAGTGTGGTGACTTACCGCAATTGTACTTCTAAGGTATCAAAGGGGGTAAGAAAAAATACACAACCAGGAGACTGATCTGGGTTGTGGACCACTGCCTCATCTATCTTTGCTTCCTAGCCAACTCCCTCCAATGCCATAACTTCCCTTCTATGTTATGCCCCCTTCCTTCACAATCCTATCCCTCTCCTCACTCTACCCCTTTGTCGAAACATATTCACCGCTACCCGAACCCACTGTTCCCAGTGCCTATCTTCCTCTGATGCACCACGAGCCAACAAATCCACCAATCCCCAACACCCAATTGAAGACTTCCAGTGCTACAAGAGCCAAACCTCTTTTAGGGGAGGCCACCACTCGTAAGAGGCACCTCCAAACTTTTACTAGGTGATATCACCAAAGGTTCATAGTTGCTCTACTCTAACAATTTTCCCACCAACCCCAACATCTCTACTTCCAAAACGGAGTTGAAGTTCCCATAACTCAATACATGTCAAAAGCCCTAATTGATCAAGACCAGAGGAGGAGACCCCGTCCGCCATCCAAGTTTTGAGAAAACCCACACATAACAACACACTCTGAACATAAATGCACTACAAGGAAAAAATTGAAATCACCGCACCAGATATCTCGCCACCCTCCATCTATGTTCTCAACCAAATGGTCTTGAAGTCTTAGGCCAACATCACATTCAAATGTCTCTAACTCTGAAATCCAAGAAAAAGATACTAACCCATAGACACCACCACTATAGTCCTAGAATTTCCTTAAGCCCGGGTTACCTTTAACAAGGAATTGTAACACCCATAAACCAACACTACTAATAAACTCCTCGCCCCAATTACAAGGCAAAATAACACTATAAATCTAAAGAAATTGTTATGCGGACTTACTAGGGTGATAGAAGTCAAGCACCGAGTCAATATCGCTACTCCTGTAAACTAATTTTGCGAGCACCTCCCACTAAGTGCCTCTCCAAGATCCCAAACCTAGTGTGGATGGTCTCCAACAATGCACCAAGGAAATCCCCACTTACAGACCACAACCATTATCGTTGAGTGTCACGAATGAAGAAGTTTTCATAGGTTGGCGACCTACACAAACACTTCATTATCCTTTCCACCTTCACGACTGCCCATGCTCAAACTTACAAACACTAGTAACTCCCCCACCCACTTGCATATATGCTTGTTGGAACCCATCACGAAACGTCTATGTTGTGTATGCATGTGTTGCACATGCCACTTGTACGATGATTCATCTTTAGAGATGGAGTTGAGGCTTGTCGTCACCCCCCTTATAACTTTGATCATTCATCCCCATTGAGACACACACACACATACAATTTTATTTACTATGTGTGTTTCATTTTTATTCGAATAGCTTAGTTTTCTTAGTAGTTGTGCTGTAATTCTATCAAGGTAGAATTTCATCAAAAACAACTACCAGTATGAAGAAGAATGATACATGCAACTATTATGGTCAATTTTGACATTATTCTTCTTAATATAAAAAAAAAATATATATTAATAAAAAATTAGAAATAAGTAATGACCTCAAAATCTAAAATTGTTATATCATATTTAACCCTATATTATTAGAGTAAACGAAAATATAGAATCTAATCATTGAATTAATTGGAAAGGAACTCAAAATTCAATAATTGTAATGCATGCTTCATAAATTCAGGAGTATTCATATCACTTATAATAAATATTGGTTTAAAAACTATTGTAAAAAGGTATTATGCTCAAAACTATTTAGGTGATGATGGATTTCATTAAAAAAAAATATAATATATATATATATATATATATATATATATATATATATATTTTTTTTTTTTTTGGAATATATATATTATAACAAGATTTAATCTTAGTGTTAGCAATTACAAATTAAAGTTTGACCAATTCCCTACAAACTTCCATAATTGCATTCTTGCAATATTCACATATTTGCTTAAGGATTTTTTGTCATAGAATTTAAATTAAGATGATGCAATATTCACTTATGTGTTCAAGGATTTTTTGTCATAGAATTTGAATAAATATGATACCGATTATGTGCCCAAGGATTTTTTTGTCATAGAATTTAAATAAAGATAATACTATTATATTAAATAAACGTTTTTTAGATTAATTAAATTTTAATGATGTGATTAATTCGAAAGACATCTTTTTAATTTATGAATCATAAAATTTTTAAATCTAACCAATTATATTTTTTAGTTAGTATTTAAAAGTGAGTAACTTATGTATAAAATAATAGTATGTCAGCCAATTTATCTTTCCTTAATTCTCTTTCTTAAATTCTAATTTGGGCAGGTTCCAAAATCTATCGATGGGTCCAAATTGAAATCACCGCACCAGTTATCTCGCCATCCTCTATCTATGTTCTCAACCAAATGGTCTTGAAGTCTTAGGCCAACATCACATTCAAATGTCTCTAACTTTGAAATCCAAGAAAAAGATACTAACCCACAGACACCACCACTATCGTCCTGGAATTTCCTTAAGCCCAAGTTACCTTTAACAAGGAATTGTAATGCCCATAAACCAACACTGCTAATAAACTCCTCGCCCTAGTTACAAGGCAAAACAACACTACAAAATATAAATAAATCGTTATGCGGACTTACTAGGGTGATAGAAGTCAAGCACCGAGTCAATATCTCTACTCCCGAAACTAATTTTGTGAGCACCTCCCACTAAGCGCCTCTCCAAGATCCCAGACCTAGTGTGGATGTTCTCCAACAATGCACCAAGGAAATCCCCACTTACAGACCACAACCATTATCATTGAGTGTCACGAATGAAGAAGTTTTCATAGGTTGGTGACCTACACAAACACTTCATTATCCTTTCCACCTCCACGACCACCCATGCCCGAACTTACAAACACCAGTAACTCCCCCACCCACTCGCATATATGCTTGTTGGAGCCCATCACGAAACATCTATGTTGTGTATGCATGTGTTGCACATGCCACTTGTACAATGATTCATCTTTAGAGATGGAGTTGAGGCTTGTCGTCACCCCCTTATAACTTTGATCATTCACCCCCATCGAGACACACACACACATACAATTTTAATTACTATGTATGTTTCATTTTTATTCTAGTAGCTTGGTTTTATTAGTAGTTGTATTGCAATTCCATCAAGGTAGAATTTCATCAAAGACAACTGCCAGTATGAAGAAGAATGATACATATAAGTATTATGGTCAATTTTGACATTATTCTTCTTAATATAAGAAAAAGGAAAAAAAAAGAAAAGAAAAAGGTTAATAAAAAATGAGAAATAAGTGATGACCTCAAAATCTAAAATCGTTATATGATATTTAACCCTCTATTATTTTGTTTTTAGAGTAAAAGAAAATATAGAATCTAATCATTGAATTAATGGGAAAGGAAGTCAAAATTAAATGATTGTAATACATGTTTCATAAATTCAGGATCGTATTCATATAACTTATAATAAATATTGGCTTAAAAACTATTATAAAAAAGTATTATGCTCAAAACTATTTAGGTGAGGATGGATTTCATTAAAAAAAATATATTATATATATATATATATATATTATTTTTTGAAATATATATAGATTATAAAAAGAAATAATTTTAGTTTTAAGAATCACCAATTAAAGTTTGAAGCAATCACAAATTAAAGTTTGACCAATTCTAAAAACTTCCATCATTGTATTCTTGCAATATTCACATATCTGCTGAACGGTTCTTTGTCATAAAATTTGAATCAAGATGATGCAATATTCACGTATGTGTTCAAGGATTTTTTTGTCATAGAATTTGAATAAAGATTGATATCGATTATGTGTTCAAGGATTTTTTTGTGTAGAATTTAAATAAAGATAATATTGATTATATTAAATAAATGTATTTTAGATTAATTAAATTTTAATAATGTAATTAATTGAAAAGACATTTATTTAATTTATGAATCACAAATTTTTTAAATCTAATTAATTATATTCTTTAATTAATATTTAAAAGTGAATAACTTAGGTATAAAATAATAGTATGTAAGTCATTTTATCTCTCCTTAATTCTCTTTCTTTAATTCTAATTTGGGCAGGTTCCAAAATCTGTGGATAAGTCCAAATTCCTTGAAAGTTATAAGTAATTAAAGATAAAAATAAAAAAAAATCCATCCATAGTTAACTGGTACAAGGTAATATTTTTAATAACTTTGGTAAGAATATACATTGAAATGGACATTGAAGAAAGTTATCGACATGAAACTTTTGTGAATTATGAATTATGTTTCTTTAGATTGCTTCTTTACATTTTATTTCAGTTTTGAACATTTTAAAATCATATTTTTACATAAACTTATTTGTTGATACCGTGAAATTTATGATATATTTAAAAATCGTGTTTTTTTTAAAAGTATGAAGCTACTTTAATAATTTGTTACATTAAATTTTAAAATCACATTTTTACATAATATTGTTGGGTGATTCCATGAAATGCATGATATATTTAAAAATGTGCTTTTTAAAGTATGCATTTCTTTTTAATAATTTATGATTTTGAAACTAATTAAATTTAAGAAAATTTAAAGTTTGTTGGAAGATTTTTCCAAAAATAAATTCATGTGTTCGCTTTCAATAGTTTAGAGAAAACTTCCATAATATTTTTTAAACAATATATTTTTTAAGATATTATAATATTATTTTTTTACCCAAACAATAATTTAGTTTAAGTATGAGGGGTTTCTGCAGTGCATTATATTATATATCATTTTTGGGATTCAACTACGTTAAGTAAGTCATTCATCTATGACCATTTCCATGAGAGGTAGTCGTAACTGACTAATTTCTCATGATTTTTGAATAGTCCACTTAGCACTCATTGCATCGGGTGATGCTCACAGGGGTGAAGAAGTGGGATTGAAGCTAGTGAAATGAATCACATAACGTCAATCAACATTTCTGGGGCTTGCACCCGGTAACGAGGACTTCTCGGGAGGTCACCCATCCCAGAACTCCTCTGGCTCAAGCGCACTTAACTGTATAGTTTTCCCCACAATCCACAGTTAAGTGTGCTTGAGCCAGAGGAGTTCTGGGATGGGTGACCTCCTGAGAAGTCCTCGTTACCGGGTGCAAGCCCCAGGAATGATGATTGACGCTATGTGATTCATTTCACTAGTTTCAATCCCACTTCTTCACCCTTGTGAGCATCACCCGATGCAATGAGTGATAAGTGGACTATTCAAAAATTATGAGAAATTAGTCAATTACGACTACCTCTCATGGAAATGGTCATAGATGAATGACTTACTTAACGCAGTTGAATCCCAAAAATGATATCTAATATAATGCACTGCGGAAACCCCTCATACTTAACATACAAAGAGTAAAGGGATCTCTACTTAAATGGTTCATGAGGCACAATACTTGCTAAGGTTTTGCAAATGGGGTAGTGAGCTAAGTGGGCTTGATTATGGGGAAAACTCCACAGTTAAGCGTGCTTGAGCCAGAGGAGTTCTAGGATGGTTGACCTCCCGAGAAGTCCTGGTTACCGGGTGCAAGCCCCTAAAGTGATGATTGACGCTATGTGATTCATTTCACTAGTTTCAATCCCACTTCTTCACCCCTGTGAGCATCACCCAATGCAATGAGTGCTAAGTGGACTATTAAAAAATCATGAGAAATTAGTCAGTTACGACTACCTCTCATGAAAATGGTCATAGATGAATGACTTAATTAACGCAGCCGAATCCCAAAAATGATATCTAAAATAATTTATTTAGAATAAAATATATTTAGATTATTTAAAGAAAATAACATTAACATTTAATAAAAAAGACCATCACATTCACAAATTATAATAAAATATTTTAGAAATAGGTTTTCTTAAAACAATAAATCACAGAATTAATTTAAGAGAAATTGAAACAGCCCAATTTTTCTGAGGATCTGAGAAAACCAACAATAAGATTATATATATATCATTGTTTAAATTGCATTATGTAATGTATAAATAGATAAATAGATAAATAGATACAATGTCTTGAAAGTATCATTTGACAATTGAATTGTGTAAATTATACAACTTAAACTTCCAATTATCACAAATATTTGTAATAATTTTATAAAAAAATGACTGAAAAACATATTTAGAAAGAGCTAAAATATAAAATAGTAAGATTACTTGAAATGTTTTAAATGTTGGGTATGTGTTATATTATTTCCACGATTAGTCGCACTAGTGAGGGGGGGGGCGGGGGCGATAGCCCCCCCTGTACGTTGCATCGGGCATAGTAGGGGGGTCACAAGGACGGCGACATCACCCTGGGAAGAATATTTTGGACCCTATTTTTCGGCGGACGGACACACCCATGGTTTTGTGCATGGGTTTGCACATGGTTTTGGGGCATGATGGTTTTTGGCCCCTGGTATTTTGTAGATCTGGTCAAGGGAACTACGGTTATGTTCTAATCCAAGGTTAATGGATTGGGGTTTATGTATGCTTCAACATGTATATATATGTGTTGTAACACTAAAAGGAATATAATGAAAAATCAAGCTGGTAGTCCCGATTTGGGATCCAGGGGAAAATCTATGTGTATATCTGTTTTATGTTTTATGCTCTCGCTATTGTTTATTTTATATTTTTAACATTCATTTGCAGATAATTTCTGTACAGGGTTAAAACCTACATTTGGTATCAGAGATTTTTTGGCTTCAAGGGGATGCCTTTGCTGCTGAGGGGTTCTTTTCTTGGCCTTGTGGTAGACCTTGTTCAGTGGGAGATCTGCGGTATCGATTCTTGCAATGAAAGAAGATGGCGACCAGTGGGAAGATAGAGATCGAGAAATTTAATGGGAAGAGTTTTGAGTTGTTGAAGCTCAAGATGGAGGATCTGCTGGTGGATAAAGATCAGTGGATCATGGTAGATCTGTGTACTAAACCAACAACAATGTCAGATGAAGACTGTAAGAAGCTGGAACATAAGGCAAAGAGCACAATACTATTGTGTGTCTCAGATTAAGTATTATTGAATGTATCTGGGGAAGCTACAACGAAGGCTTTGTGGGACAAGCTGGGGAATTTGTACCAATAATATTCTCCGGTGAATAAATTGTTCCTGCAGAAAAAAACTATATAACTTGAGGATGAAGGATGGCGAATCATTGACAAAGCATCTGAATGCCTTCAATACTGTGGTAAGTCAGTTGTTATATGTTGATATTAAAATCTCATATGAAGATAAGTGCATCATTTTATTGTGTTCTCTACCAGATTCATGGGATAGTCTGGTTATTGCAATAGGTAGCAATACAACTACCTTGAATTTTGATGACATTGTCTCCGCCTTGCTGTTGGAGGAAATGAGATGGATAAATATGGAGGGCCAGAATGGAGATGCCTTATCTGTACGAGGAAGGTCCCAGAATAGAAACAAGAATAAGGTTTCGAGTGGGATATCTAAATCTAGAGGGAGATCTAAATCTCCAAGAAAGTTTGTAAAGGTGTGCTAGAAATGTGGAAAGGAAGGGCACTACAAAAAGGACTGCAGATCTAAAGCTCCTAAGAAAGGAAATGGATCTGATGATGCTTCTTCTGCAGAGGCAAAAACCACCTCGGATGAAGGTGGGGATGTGTATTTGGCTTCTTCCTCAAATACACATGTAGATCATGAGGCATGGTTGATTGACTCAGGTGCATCCTTTCACTTCACTCCCCATGGGGAGTGGTTCTGTGAGTATGAGAAGTATTATGGTGGTGATGTATTCTTAGGGGATGATAGGAAGGCCAAAATCGTTGGATGTGGAAAAGTCAAGCTGAAGCTGCAAGGTGGAAGGATTAGAACACTTCCTGGTGTTCTACATACTCCCGCATTGGCCAAAAATCCGATTTTTGTAAGCAAGATGGATGATGCAGGTGTAAAAACAATGTTCGAGAAAGATACCTGCAAGATGGTTCAGGGAGCACTGGTATTAATGCGGGGAGTTCGGATTGGAAATCTGTACAAGCTTCAGGGTAGCACTGTTATTAATGGGTGCAACAGTTCTATGGTTCTTGAAAGTGTTGTGGAAAGCCTAGCGGTCTTTGGAGAAAAGACCATGTTATGGCATCAAAGGCTTGGACATATTAGAGAGAAGGGCCTTTGGATATTGCATGGAAATGGTATGGTAGAAGGTATGTCTAATTTCTCTCTAGATTTTGATTTATGTGAACATTGTGTATATGGGAAGCAGAATCGGGTGACTTTTCCTTCTGGTGCAAAAAGGGCAAACAAGATATTAGAGCTTGTGAACAGTGATGTGTTTGGACCTGTGTCGGTTCCATCACTGGGAAAGTCTTTGTACTATGTTTCATTCATAGATGACTTCTCAAGGAATACATGGATATATTTCTTGAGGAAGAAATCTGAAGTCTTTGACAAATTTAAATAATTTAAGGCTCTGGTCGAAAACCAGACAGAGAAGAAGATAAAGGTGCTGAGGAAAGATAATTGTGCAGAATTGTGCAAGAAATAATTTGAATAGTTCTGTAAGAAATGTGGTATAGCACAACAAAAGACTAATCCATACACATCTCAGAAAAATGAAGTTGCAGAAAGAATGAACATAACGTTGATGGAAAAGGCAAGAAGCATGCTCAGTGGTACCAGGTTAGGGCAGGAATTTTAGGTAGAGGAAGTGGAGACAACATGTTACCTGGTTAACAGATCACCTTCATAAGCGTTGGCAGATAAGACTCCACATGAGGTATGGACTAGTAAGAAACCCTCTCTTTCACATATTATGGTATTTGGATGTGATGCATATGTACATGTTCCAAAGGAGAAAAGGAATAAGTTGGATAATAAATTTGAAAGGTGCATCTTTATTGGGTATAAGAATGGCTTAAAAGGTTATAAGCTTTGGAACCCAGAAACAAGGAAGGTTGTGTACAACCTAGATGAGGTGTTTAGAGAGGTGAAATATGTTGTTAAACATGAAGTCCTACCAGAGGAACCTGAGAAAATAGAATTTGAGCCAAAGGATGATGAATCAAACTCTACAACAGAGGAAGATTCAGAAGAGGAAGAGCCACAAACTCCATCTGTGAGAAGATCACTTCGAGAAAGATGGAAACCATAAAGGTATAGTCCTTCTGCTTTCTGTTAAAATTTTTCTTTAACTATCCCTGATGATGATCCCATAACTGTCAAGGAGACAGTGAATTTAGAGGATGGAAAACTCTGAAAGGAGGCCATGGTTGATCAAATGGCATCCTTGCACAAAAATGAGGCATGGGATATGGTGGAGTTGCCGGCTAGAAGGAATCCCATTGGGATAAAGTGGGTGTTTAAGAAGAAGATGAATGTAGAAGGCAAGGTGGAGAAATTCAAAACTCGGTTGGTAGCAAAAGGTTATTCCAAGGTTCCGGGAATTGATTTTGGTGATATTTTTTTCCTGTTTCCAAGGTTACTTCTATTAGATTACTTTTATCTGTTGTTGCTACATTTGATTTTGAGGTAGAACAAATGGATGTGAAGACAACATTTCTTCACAGGGATCTGGAAGAGGAGATCTACATGAAGCAACCTGAAGGATTTGCGGTGAAGGGTAAGAAAGAACTGGTATGCAGGCTAAAAAAGTCTCTGTATGGGTTAAAACAGTCACCAAGGATGTGGTATCAGAAATTTGATACCAAAATACGAGGAATTGGCGTCACCAGAAGAAAAGAGGATCATTGTGTTTATTTTAAATTAATTGGTGACTGTGTTATTTATTTGGTCTTGTATGTGGATGATATATTGCTAATTGGAAATGACAAAGAAATTATCCAAGATTTGAAGACCCAATTATTCTCCAAATTCGACATGAAGGATCTTGGTGCTGTAAACTATATTTTGGGCATGGAAATTAAGAGAGATCGGGCAAAGAGGAAGCTTTGGTTAAACCACAAGAAGTATGTAGAGACTATATTGTAGAGTTTCAATATGCAGGATAGTAACCCGGTGAAGGTTCCTATTCCTGTAGGTGTAAAGTTGTCTGCTAAACAGTGTCCCAAGACACAAGAAGAAGGGGAGGATATGTCACGTGTTCCATATGCACTTGCAGTGGGTAGCCTTATGTATGCAATGGTATGTACTAGATCGGACATTGCACATGCAGTAGGAGTATTGAGTAGGTTTACGTCAAAACTAGGGAGGAGCATTGGACAACAATGAAGTGGGTTTTTAGATATTTGCATGACACTAGTGATTATGGTTTGTGCTACCAGGGAAGACCAGGATTTGACAGAGTTTTGGACATCCATGGTTTTGTTGATGCAGATCTAGACCAAAGAAGATCTATAATTGGGTATGTGTTTATTCTATTTGGAGGTGCAATCAGTTGGATGAGTAAAAGACAGTCTGTAGTGGCTCTTTCAACTACAGAGGAAAAAATACATGGCAGCCACTCATGCAAGCAAGGAATCAGTTTGGTTGCAGAGATTGTGTTCAAGTATGGGGTTGGTGTAGCGGGCTATAGGGATAGACTGTGATATCCGAAGTGCAATTTTCTTGGGTAAGAACCCTGCTTATCATTCAAAGACAAAGCACATTGATGTTCAATATCACTTTGTGAGAGATATGGTTGAGGATTAAAGGGTGTTGCTGGTAAAGGTGGACACTTTGAAGAATGTTGTAGATGCATTGACAAAGTCTGTGAGCACTCAGAAGTTCTATTGGTGTAGAGAAACAATGGATGTTGCAGAGTTGGGCTAATGACTAAGCTCTCATGTGGCCCCCTGTGGAAAGAAAACAACGAGTGGGAGAATGTTGGGTATATGTTATATTCTTTCCACGATTAGTTGCACGCATAGGGGAGTCACAGGGAGGGCTATATCTCGACCTGTACGTTGCACTGGGCACAATAGGGGGGTCACAGGTGGGGCGGCAGCCCCCCTGTTCAGGTTCCAAGGTAGCGCCCCAGGAAAAAAAATTTGGACCCTATTTTCTGGTGGGCAGACCTGCCCATGATTTTGTGCATGGGTTTGCACATGGTTTTGGGGCATGATGGTTTTCACCCTTGGTATTTTTTAGATCCGGTCAAGGGAACTATGGTTATGTTCTAATCCAGGGTTAATGGATTGGGGTTTATGTATGATTCGGCATGTATATATATGTGTTGTAACACTAAAAGGAATATAATGAAAAATCAAGCTGGTAGTCCCAATTTGCGATCCAGGGGAAAATATCTGTCTATACCTGTTTTATGTTTTATGCTCTCGCTATTATTTATTTTATGTTTTTAAGATTCGTTTGTAGATAATTTCTATACAGGGTTAAAACCTACATTAAAAATAAGAATTTATTTTTTCATTTTCTTTCTATAATATATATATATATATATATATATATATATATATTTGAAACTGAAATATTTTACTTAACATGGACATTGAAATATTTTATTTATGGACAACATTCTCTATATTAAAACATTTTTTTTGTTATTAATATTGTTTTAATTACAAACACACACACACAAGAATTGGTAATATAAAAAATACATCAGCAAAAGTATCATAGGTCTTCTAAATTTTATAGTAAATGGTATTAATCTGCCACAAGGGAAACCAAAAATATTGATCTTTTACTGGAGACAAAGTCTATCCAAAATAACCATCAAATTGTAGCTCAGACCCAAAACTACCATCAATTGTACTGCATATAAAAGAAAAAGCACTTGCTGAAAGCCATAACATAAGAACGAGTGTCTAAAGAGAGGTCACTAGAATTGGATCTTGGGAAATAGCCCTTGTGGGTGCCAGAGGCTTGAGTTGAGATTGGAGGTGACTCTTTAGGTAGGCTAGTTGGGTATCCAAACTTACCAAACAAGAGTGTTGGTATTGTTGGACCTGCTTAATCTCATTCAATGATAAAATAATAACATTTTTGTCCTCATGCTTCTATTTCAATACCCTATCCAAAGGGGTTTTTATCTTCTAATGGAGGGTGATGGATTTTAAGTATTGGATCTATCTTCCCCTGGTGTGAATAGGGTTGGGAATATAGTGGGTTTCCTCCTCCAAAATTTCATAATTAGAAAATGCTTGATCATCATTGGTGGTGAGAGCTTTGTGCTGGTGGATTTCTTCTTGCATTTCGGGAGGGGTAGAAAAATGAAACATAGAGACATCTTCCTATGCTTGGGCTTAGTCATGTGGTCTTCCATGGGGGTCACAACGATCACTCTTCGATGACTACACATACATTTATGGGTCATGATGCACCAATAAAAATAGAACGAGATAAAACGGTTATGCCCTAATAGAGAAAGAATGGGAGATAAAAATAAGAGTAAGCCAAAAGGATAGTAAAGTCGAGATATACGAAGCAACCTCAGTAGTTTTGGTTGACACGAAATGAAGAGCCAAAAAAATAGAAAGGAAAATAAAAACCTTCGAGTAAGGTTTCCCATAATCCAGAGATCCTCGGAAAGTAAGTTATAGTATAGACCACACAAAGTTACAATGAACTTGAAAAAATTGTAATATAAAGCCACAAAACCAAAAGAGGAATTAATTGAGCCCAAAGGAGTAGAAAATATGCTGAGGGAGGAGCTAGTGAAGGCCAAGCTAACAGAAGCACTAGCACTAGAGAACGGGTGTCAATATTTGTAACTGCAAAAACCAACTCTAGAGAAATCCACATGGTCTCGAATGAAACCACCTTGACACTTCCAGATACAATTGCTAGTTCACCTCTCAACTTTCCCAGCACACCCCAAGGCCCTCTAATTTGATAAGCTAGATTGGGATTTATGCATGCCCATATCACCTATGCACCATTATCCAGGTCCAACAACCTCCCATCAAGAAGATATATAGACGTAAACTATGACTCTAAAGACTTATGATGACTCGTAGATCCGCCATTGTCGGAATATAAAGAGAGTAATCCCACTTTTTTCAGGAAAGGAACTAAAGCACACCATAAAGGCAAGAGAACGAATACTTTTTGCACATAGGAATTCAAAATATAAGAACTTGCCTTGGATTTAAATTTGGAAAGGGCTCACATGTGTAGTGGATGGGGCAAGTTGGTCACACCAACACCCCCCCCCCCCCCCCACCACTTTTCTTAAATGTAGTGGGAGTCGGTAGGGTGGTGGGCTCGGTCCCAAAAACTCCATCATCCCCTCATTAACCACCCCAATTGAGGGTAAATACACTTTAATATTACCTAACCTTGCATAGTGAAATATTTTTTATTTATGACTCACATTGAATAGTTTTATTATTATTAATATTTTTTGAATGCCACATATTAAGTTTGTATTAAGAATGGAATGAATTAGGCATCTCCTCTTATTAGGAAGTAAATAAATTATTTTACTTTTAATTACTTCTTTATTTTGGAAATTGAAATATTTTACAATGGTCAATATTCAAATAGTTTCTCTAAGTCTTATATTGAAATATCTATAAGACAATATAAGTTTTTTATTATTTTTATTTGTTACTTTATTTCTTTAAATTTGAAATAAAATTATATTACTTAATATAGACATCAAAATATTTTATAAATGGATTCTAGTGTGAAAGTGAATATTTTTACCATGTTTCTTTCATATTGAATTATAATATTATCAATTAACCTAGCGAGTACAAGGAATGTGGACATATTGATGTTTTATAACGATTTTAATTAAAACTTACCAAATAAGTGTATTAATATATGCTCTTATTATAGCCAACATTGCTTTTTATTTAGTGTATATGTTGTTTTTATTTAGAAAAAGACACGTAGAAACTCCACATGAGAATGTACATAATTACACATGAGCATGGATGGAACCACACATCACCATCATACTAGGGCGTAGAATGAGCCTCCTAGAGAAAAAAACAATGCCAAATGATTTAAAAAAGACAATATCAATATCTAGTACGAAGGGAAATTGAAATATGTATTTTCCATTTACAAAAAACAAACAATATTGTAAACAAGTGCCATTGCATGTCCATGGCATCATGTTTTTTCCTTAATGAACCAATCCATATCCCCACTTACAATTTTTTAATATATGGGATATTTTTTAAGAGCAAAATTCCACTTGTCGTAGAATAGTCATGTTGTGTAAGTGGTAGTGTTTTAGCTATATTAATGATTCCCCTTTCCACTTTGTCCAATATGTCCATAGAACCACTACCACTACAAGAAATAAGGTCGACCGTTATGTTCATTCAATTTATGATAAAAATCAAATTGATATAAAGAAGAAAAAAAATTATCTCCCCACCAAGCATACCTCTAAGATTGAGAAATTATAATATCAAGTACATATATTCTAACTTTTTTTTCTACTTATTTGATGGCGATTTATTGCATTGTGAATCTTAGCATCTTTGCAATATATTTTGAATACATTTACATATGAATCTACGTCACATCACAAAATTACACCAACTAACCAAAAGATATCAAAACAAGCATTCTCTATGGAATCTTCATCACCTTTCCTCAAATTTTTATTAGTTTTAGATTTAGTAAGTCTCGTGTTTTCCCTAGACTCTTTTTAAAGTGCAGAACTCCACTTATGTGGAACAAGTGAGAATGGTTTCCTCCCTCATAGTAGCATACATTATATTTCTTAATTATGTTGTGATAACATGAATATTTTGAAATCATAGACAAAATTTCTATAAAATACTCCTTCAAGTTGCCTTTATTGAAGTTGCATATGTTCATTCTAAGTATTGCAACCAGTCTCCAAAAAATAATTACATGTACGGAAGTTAACGCAACTCAAATATTGGCTTTTTGTATAAGACTCTATCTAATAACATCCAAATATTCTATACATTGCTCTACATACTAATTGAGAAGATCAAAGGTTTCTTCAATGTTACATAAATTCAAGCATTTTTGTGCCATAATATATATATTTGACAACTGCTGAAAACCAGATAGAAACCCCACACAACTGGAGAGAAACACCACAGAACAGGACATAAACCCCACAAAACAGGCGAAGACACATCTCTCCTACCCTTCTGACCCCAAACTTTAGTTGTTTCACCATTACAATTAGAACTGAAACCCCCCCCTCTTCTTAGCAGTACAAAGAAGTTGAGTGGGCAAGAACCTAGACTGGGTATCCGACAGAACTCTACCCCTAAATTGTCATTGGAGGTCATATGCTGAATTTCATAGGATTGGCAAGCCAAGCTGTGAAGGTTACAAATAGGGTAGAAGGACGATTTAGCATTACGAAGGTTGTAAGTAGCAGCATTGAGGGAATGAGTAACATGATAAGAAATGCGAAAATTTGAAATGGAAGAGAAGCAACCAGAGTCGATAGGAGACCATGCAGAGCTAATTGAAAGGCATGCAGAATCAAATTGGGTAAAAGTAAGGTCTATGGGAAGACAAACACGGTCATGGGAACGAGAAAACAAGAGAGGTAAGGCGGCCTTCATAGATTCCTGGACGCTAACCCTTACCTCCTTAACAACATCCATAATATACCAGAACTTAGAAATGTCACAACCTGCAACCCCCATACAGATGAGGTATGCAGGCTTATAATCATAAAAACACAGCATGACAACAATACAATTCCGATAAACTCCCCAATGCTCAAGACAATGACACTTCGAAGGCTTAACCACTATAAGATTCCAAGTTAAATGCATTAAACTATCCCTAAACCCAGACATCAAACAGAACCAGAGAGGTTCTCATATCTTCCATACGCAAAAACCAGAAACAAAGCGAAGAACTGAAGTTCGTCTCTTATCGCATCAACAAAAATGATAAAGTGGCTTAGAACATACCCGTAGAAGCATTGCACAACTGTCATCGAACCCTTCGCTCGCTCGCCAGCTTCCTAATCTGCTCTCAGCTCCGCGGATGAATTCAAGACCATATTACCACCTTTCTTGTTACCTCCCTTAACCTTCGTAACATTCCTCACACGTCAACGATGTTTCCAACCCCATCTGACATCTTGAGTTGGCTACCACCCGCATTTAGTGTCGTCATTATGTGGCATAAGTGGTAGTACCCACCTTCCTCTTTGCATGTCCGCATCATCTATCTGTGTGGTAAGCATGAGCTCATGCCACCTCACCGTTTGGATTAACCACTTGGCACCCGAATGGGATATTTTGTTTCTGATTTTAATCTTTTTTCAGTTTGCCATTTTATCTAATAATCCACTTGGCACCCCGATGGGGATACTTTGTTTCTGATTTCAATCTTTTATCAATTTGCCATTTTATCTAATAATGCGAGATTTAAACCAAAACAAAAACAATTTTCAGATGAAGAGGTTACATTTAATTTTATTGAATAATGTTTTCGTATGAGGAGCTTATATTTAAGAAGTATTCATGAATAAAGAATCAATACAAATTCCTACGCTGCTGGGGTCACAGTGTCGAGACTCTGCCTCCGAAGAGCTTCTTTGAAGTTGGGGTCAATCCAATCTCATTTGGCGTTACGGAAGTTGTCATTACTTTCTTTGTTTAGAGTTTTGAGAGAATTTTTCAAGCGGCGCGTAAGGCCACGC